>CAUYTI010093615.1:0-10418 GCA_963575145.1 Galago senegalensis
TATAAAATCTTATCGTGATATTTTAAAATTTATTTTAGAAGTTGTCTTTTTTGTACCCTTCACTGCCATTTGCCTAAATTACTATGGAAATTTCTTTAAGTAATCATCATCCTTAATCATCAGAGAAATGCAAATCAAAACAACTTTGAGATATCATCTAACTCGAGGAAGAGTAGCCCACATAACAAAATCGCAAAACTATAGATGTTGGTGTGGATGTGGAGAAAAAAGAATGCTTCTGCATTGCTGGTGGGAATGCAAACTAATATGTTCCTTTTGGAAAGAAGTTTGGAGATCACTTAGGGATCTAAAAATAGACCTGCTGTTCAGTCTCACAATTCCTCTACTAGGTATATATCCAGAAGATCAAAAATCACTTTATAACATAGATATTTGCACCAGAATGTTTATTATAGCCCAGTTCATAATTGCTAAGTCATGGAAGAAGCCCAAGTGCCCATTGATCCATGAATGGATTAATAAATAATGGTATATGTACACCATGGAATATTATGCAGCCTTAAAAAAGATGGAGACTTTACCTCTTTTATGTTTACATGAATGGAGCTGGAACATATTCTTCTTAGCAAAGTATCTCAAGAATGGAAGAAAAAGTATTCAATGTACTCACAGCCCTACTATGAAACCAATATATAAGCACCCACACTTCCATATGAAAGCTATAACCCAACTACAGCCCAAGATGAAGGGGAAAGAGGAGGGAGAGGGGAGTGGAGGGGGTACAGTGGGTAGAGGGATGGTGCACCTATGGTGCATCTAACAAGGGTACACATTCAATCTACTAAGTGTTAGAGTATAAATGTCTTAAACACAATAACTAAGAAAATGCAGTAAAGGCTATGTTAATCAGTTTGATAAAAGTATTTCAAATTGTATATAAAACCAGCACATTGTACCCCATAACTGCATTAATGTACATTTAATTAGGATAGAATATTGATTTTAAATCTCTGATTTCGTATTAATAAAATGTCTTTTACTAACTTGTTAGACATGCCAGCTTATTCCAAATGTATTCAGTAATATCTGGGTTTTCTCATCTAAAGTCTGTGACACAAGATAACAGAGTAATGGTTTATTTAACAGAGGTAGTTTGTTAAATATTTGCATAAATCCTGAAACCTAAAGGTCTCCCATGTGCAAAGAAGTATATCTACTAACAAATTCTGAGAAAAGAGTAACATCTAGCATGATGAAATCAAGTCATTTAGATTTACAAAACGTACATTAAATACACAGTGAAAATAATCACATTTTTCATTTTAGAAATAATAGGCTAACAATCTTCTGTTATAGTTAAGACTAACATTTCAGAAACCTATGTTAATGCTCCCCAACTAGTTTAACATTAAAAATGTTCTTCTTATGCCAACTGCCTTACTGATAGAGTAGTAACTAAAGAACTTGATGTTATATAATTTTGTCATTTTTAATCAGAATTCATTAAAAATATATAAGTGCATATATATATATATGCACACACAAATTACACATGCCTGTATAGATATGGAGTTAAATACCCTACAAGAAATTGAAATACTGTGTTCTTCTAAGAACTCAAATGTTGAATGACAATATGCATACCAATATAAATGGTTTTGTTTAATTATGAGGCAGTATCAATTTTAAGCACCTTTCTTATCAATTAAATTTCTTTTACTAACCTGTTAGATATGCAACTCATTTTAATACTAGAGAGACCTATCTGACTCACAGTTTAACATACTTTTCTCAACTAATATTACTAAATATTAAATACCAATATTTTCAAATTATTAGGTTTGGTAAATTAATTTCCTGGATTAAAACAGATATAAATTAACTATTATTCTTTAAAAGTCCATTCTGGATTCAATGTATTATGTAAAATAATATAAAGCAAGCATTTGGAAAGATACAGCAAATACTCTTCCTTAGAAAGTACTGAAGCTCCATCTAGAGGCTTTCCCTCCTATTACTGTCACTTACATTATAAGTAATATCACCTAGAAATGTGAATAATATTAAAATGTCAGGGGTTTCCTTTGTACCTACCCTTTTGTTATTCATAATGAGGTTTTGCCCTAACCTTCTTAGGGTAGCTCTAGCTCCATCACTGCCATCAAGTGGTAAAAAACTAAAACTAAACTTAAAAAAAAAAAAAAGGAAGAAAGCAATGACAGGAAAAAACAATTACACATTCTTTACCATGTACACACCCCCCTTTTTCAGCTTAAGGAATAGGTTTGTGTTTTCAACTTGTGCCAGTTATTGTTTCAGTCAAATTATGGGGGAAAATACAAGTTGCCATTAGTTCCTAGAAAATAGTAACACTATACACAGTCTCTAAATGTGTTTGCAAGGTACATACAAATATTTTAAATTGAACCTTTATTTAGATAAGTGATGTGTTTTAATGTAATTATAGCTCATGAATCACTTCACTGACAGGAAGAATAGTGAGAACAAATAATTACTTAAGATTAATAAATTTCATAGTATACCAAAACAGTTATTAAGAGAGGAAATAAAAACAGGATCTAGTTAAAATAACTATTTTCTATTATCTCTAAAAATAATCTATAGTTTAATAAATTGGACATCCTCATTGTACCCTCAGGATGTTGTTAGTTAGAACAATGCTTCCTAAAATGTCTTCTACAGCCAAAGAAAAGAGGAAGATTAGAATAAGAATTTAACACCAAGGAAAGCAAAAGAAAAGAAATAATGAAGAAACAAATTCAATTCAAATCAAAATTATTTGAAATCTATCCCGTTTTTATGAACACATACTTCCTGAATTATGTTACAAGTTAGGACTTAAAAGACAGAAAAATTACAACTACAAAACCTAAGAGAAAAGGTCAATGAAATAATGTCTCAGTCCAAGGCATACTATTCTGTAAGATGCATCATCAACAGAAGTCTAATAATCATGTTTATAAACTCCCCCAGGTTATTAATTTATTAATGAGCCATTCTTTTTCTTTTACATATTTGTGACATGAAAATTTCAGAATGCTCTCATTTTATTCACTTGATTAGATTTTAATTTTACCTGAGAAACAACAAAATGTTATCAGCCAACATCCCAGGCACAATTCTAAGTGTTTCGCACATAGTGGGGCTATGACACCCAAGAACCCTCCCTGTGTAGTCCTCACTCTTAACCACTTTCACAGGTCAGGTTTTTTCAACCTTGGCACTACTGCAGATAATTCTTTGTTGTGGGGAGTCTTCCTGTGCGTTACAGGATGTCCAGTAGCTCCCACAACCTCTCCCACCCCATGCCAGTAGCAATACTCCACCAGCCCTGCCCCTAGTTCTAATAATCAAAAATGTCTCCAGACCTTGTCAAATATCCAGAAGTGTGTTTACCCCAGATTCAGAATCACTTATATAAGACAAAAATTTAATCAGTTATAACTGCAGGAACAAATAATGAAAAACTTATCTGAAGTAAGTTTCTCCAGTTTTAAATTATTTATTGCAACAGAGAAAATTTTAAACCTATAGATGGTTTAGAATAGTAATACTCTAAATCTTGCTATTTAAGGGCTATGTTATATAATTAAAATCATAATATGAAGAACAAATTTCATAATGCAAGGTTTACATGAGTGAAATGCAAACAATGAAAGAGACACAGGACATACATAACACAACTTTCATCCAAATTTTTTAAAGTAGTTACTTTTAGCAAATGGGACACAGTATGAAAACATTACCTTCACTTTATGTATTTTATAACATATTAATTTTTTGTTTAATTAATTTCTCTAATTAAAAAATCATACATATTTATCATGTATATGCTCTGAAATATGTATATATTGTGGAATGGCTAAGTCAAGCTAACTAACATATATATTATCCCAATACCATTTTCTGTGGTGGAAAAACAAAATCTACTCTATTGTGTTAAATTTTTATTAAAATATTGTTTTTCACTAAACTTGTTAGAAACATCATTTTAGGAAAAATGTTTTCTTTTTGACATTAGCAGCTCAGTAACATTTTTTAAATATGCTGTTTTCACATATTTCTCTCAGTTGTGTTCCATCTTTCATGCTAATGAAGAAGAAAATAATAACAGATTTATGTGTCTTCATTTTCTGTTGCTGTCACAGAATATATACATCCTATGTATATGCATCAACTTGACTTAAAAACTACTTTTTAAAATTTAAAGAAATGAAACATTTTGCCTTTGAAATTTTTTCATGTCAATATGATATCTTGTCTTTGTTTTGCGCTGCTGTAGCAATAGCTGAAACTGGGTAATAAACATAATGGAGATTTATTTCTTATAGTTCTACAATCTGGGATCCAAGGTTGAGTAGCCTACATCTGAAGGCCTTTGAGAAACAAAGCAAAGGCCTTCTTGCTATGTCATCTCAAGGTACACAGGCAGGAAAGCACACAGGAAAGAGAATAGAGAGAGGCCAAACTCAATTCTCTTATCAGGAACTCATTTCTGTGATAACTAACTCACTTCTATGACAATGGGATTAATCCATTCATGAGGATAGAGCCCCCATGACCTAACTGGCTCTTAATGGTCCCACCTCTCAACACTGTCACATTGGGAATTAAGTTTGCAACACGTAAATTTGGGGTGACACACTGAAACAATAACATCATGATAAAAATAGTTGTGCCTAATTAGACAAAAAATAATAGTTAATCATGGGTTTGAAAGTTAGCAAACGGAATAAAAACTAAGAGGACACTAGAGTTATCTATTTTCAAGAATTCTACTTAAGGAGAGATAAAAGGTGGCTACAAATTTTTCTTTTCAAACAATTTTTACTTATTTCTAGAATTCTTTAACCATATACATTTTGCCAATCCTCAATTATAGCAAGGTCTCTTTTATTTCTGATTATTCAGTAATTCTTCAAAGAAAGCATAAAGTAATAAGGGGTCCTCTATTCGCTTAACTTTATCATTAATGCTCTTATTGTCATTCTGATTTCTTTCTATTTCCTATTTCTTTGTACTGCTATCAACTAAATTGCACAAATATTTTCTTCTTTTACTCTGTATACATAAAAATTTCCATTTTGCTTCATAAATTTAATAAAGTAATGTCTATAATGTTTATGGTTAAGTAATATTTATAGTTCTGTTGAGTTAATTTAGTTTAACCTACTTACCCATACATTTTTCAGCCTTGCAATGGTTTGTACTGTATCAACTGGTAACTAAACATTTTTCACATATTTATTTACTTTCTCATCTCTCCCTGCTTTTACTTAGGCCCTACTCTTTTTTCTTCTTGTCAGTTGTTAAGTCTCTTTATATTTTGCTTTCTATTATTTATACAAGGAATACATGAATAAATAAATATATTCATCTTAAACCACTATGCCCCCAACAGAAGTAATTATCATTTTGGTACATATACTTTTAAACTTTAAAAACACTTTTTTTAAAAAAATGCACTTGTTGAAAAGGAAAGAATCAACAGACTAAATAGAAACATACAGAATGAGAAACCATACATCCAAAAAAAGGGCTAATATCCAGAATCTACACAGAACTCCAATCAGCAAGAAAAAAGCAAATAGCCCCATTAAAAACTGGACAAAAGACATGAACAGAGTCTTTTCAAAGTAAGATATACACATGGCCAAGAAACATCTGAAAAAATGTTCAACAATACTCATCATCAGGGAAAGGCAAATTAAAACCACAAATGAATAAAAAACAAAAACAAAAAAACCCACAAATGAGGCCAGGCACAATGGCTCGTGCCTGTAATCCTAGCACTTGGGGGAGGCTGAGGACAACTGCTTGAGTTCAGGAATTTGAGAACAGCCTAAGCAAGAGCAAGACTGGCTCTCTACTAAAAATAGAAAGGGTGTTGTGGCGGGTACCTGTAGTCCCAGTTACTCAGGAGCCTGAGGCAGGAGGATCACTTGCGCCCAAGAATATGAGGTTGATATGAGCTATGATGCCATGGCACTCTACCCAGGGCAACAGAGTGAGACTCTGTCTCTAAAAAAAAAAAAAAACCATAATAAGATATCACCCTACCCCATTAGAATGGTCGTTATTAAAAAATCAAAACATGTTGGTGTGGATGCAGTGAAAAAGGAATGATTCTATACCGTTGGTGGGACTGTAAATTAGTACAGTCTCTATGGAAAATAGTATGGAGATTCCTCGAATAACTACAAGTAGACCTACCATTCAATCTAGCAGTCAACTACTAGATGTTATATCAAAAAGACATCAGAACCCAAATGTTTATCACAGCACAAATCACAATCACAAAGGTATAGAATCAACCTAAGTGTCCTTTGATTCATGAGTAGGTAAAGAAAATGTGGTATCATACACACACAGGTGCATGCATGCACTATGAAGTACAACTCAGTCATAAAAAGGAATGACATAATGTCATTTGCAGCAACTTAGATGGAACTGGAGACCATTATCCTAAGTGAAGTAAATCAGGAATGGAAAAACGAACACCACATGCTCTCACTAGTAAGTGGGAGCTAAATAATGGGTATGCATGGTCATAAAAGGGTACAAAGGACATTGCAAACTAAGAAGGGGGTGGCTAAACACCTATCTATCATGTATTAAGTACACTGTTCTGGTGATGGGCACACTAAAAGCACTGACTTCAGCATTATACAATTCATCCACATAACAAGAACACAAGTACCCTCTAATATTTTGAAATAAAAATTATTAAAAAATATACTTACTTTCATGTATGTGCACACATAGAAATGTTCCATTTTATAACACCATTATGCAAATTACATTCCTTTTATTAAAACAGGCCCATAATTAATATCTGCTTCTGACCATATATCTGTATATTTCTTTGCTGAGCTTTATAATATTAACTTTCATATAAGATATGCTACTTAACATGAGACTTCTACCAAAGATTTCCCCTATTGTTGGAAACATATAACATTGTATAACATGTATAACATAAAAAATATATAAGGAAGGATCTGAAACTAAAACTATAATAGAATTCAATAGTTTAGCCAAAATTTCTCTATGCATTTATTAAAATATTAAACAGAATCACTGAGAAATGAGGGTCTTTTTTTTTCTTTGCAGTACATGTATGTATTTTTAACAGCTTTATTGATGTATGATTTACATACTATAAAAGTCACATGTTAAAAATGTATGGTGTTTTTTTAGTAAATTAATAAGACTGTATACCATCACCACGGCCAGTTTTAGAATATTTCCATCAACCCC
The DNA here is from genome assembly GCA_963575145.1 of Galago senegalensis. Classification (NCBI taxonomy): domain Eukaryota; kingdom Metazoa; phylum Chordata; class Mammalia; order Primates; family Galagidae; genus Galago; species Galago senegalensis. The sequence continues at coordinate 7,243 of CAUYTI010093615.1, forward strand.
AAAAGATTCCTTGTGACCATCTCAATGTATATGCCTTCTCTGCACATTTTATATAAATGGAAAGGATGAAGTTTTTCTGGTATATTTAAATATCAGAGTTAGCAGCAAAAAAAGAAAAGTCAGTATTTTTTGGCAAAGATTTCACTATTGAAGTTCTTTCTAGAAGTTATTAACGTGCTTTGCTCATTTGGTAAGGGCAATATGAATATGACTGAGATCCTTTTTCTTTATTCCTTCTACCTTCTTTCCCTTCTTTTTGCTAATTTACACTCTACAGTATTTAATAATCTTTACACTCAATGTCTCAGTACAGGAAGAAATTTGTCAGTACATGGAAGGTGTGGGGAATAGATCTTTTTATTTCAACTGTATTACATATCCTGACATTTAGTAGGAATACAAAACACCCTCCCCCTCCAGAAATCCAACACATGAATATAGTATACATATCCTTGACGTGTTCTCACTTCTCCTCAATGTAGAATACATTTTTACAAATATTGATGAGGAATCCATTTAACACAGGTCTTCTAAAATTTGAAATGTTATCTCTGAGTTGAATTCTATTTTCAAATGGAATTTCATCTCTCTCCAAATTCTGGTATCACTATTGCCTCCTCTTTACCTCATAGACAACATTCAATTCTTTAGCAAATCTTGTTCTACCATCACAAGTATATGAACACTACCACCTCTACCATAGTGGGCCCAGACACCATCATTTTGCCTAGAACATTATAATACCTAACATTATCTTCTAACTTCAGACCCTGCCTGCAACCTTCCATAGCAGCCAGATTAAAACAAAAACATGAGTCAGTGCCTCCAAGAGTATTCCATTTTACTTAGATCAAAAGCCAAAGTCTTAAGTGGTTACCCTTTATAACCAAAATCTTAAACTTGTAACAACCTCTTTTAACCTACAACAACTTAAGTAACCATTAACAAAAGAACTAAAACAAGATTTCTAGCAGAGGTGTCCAACCTGTCGCCCATAGGAAGCATGCACATTATGTGAGGACTTTTGACTTCTTTGCTTATCTATAGCAGTGGATATCACAAAAAACTATGCAGGGAACCTTTTATTGTTGTTGTTAGTGTGTGATCCTCTTGCCTCAGTTTTTTTTATTTTTAGTAGAGAGGGGGGTCTCGCTTTTTGCTCAGGCTGGTCTCGAACCCATAAACTCAAGTAATCCACCAGCCTTGGCCTCCCAGAATACTAGGATTATAGGCGTGAACCATCATGCCCAGCTGACAACTAACTCTTTGATGTGCAGCAGAGAAGAAAAAAAGTTAGACACTCCTGAAGGGAATCAAAATGATATGCTATAAAAAGTCAACTAAATACAAAAACTGGCAGTAATGGAGAAACTGAGGAATAAAAACATGTAAAGTACATAAAACAAATAGTATTTAAGGATACTACCAAGAAAGTGGCAACTACAGAGGGAAAAACATTTGCAAATCATGTACCTGGTAAGGAGTTAAAATCCAGAATAAGCGGTGTGACAACTGAGTTCATGAACTCATCCTAGAAAAAGTGCTACATCCCTCATTGCTGAATTACTAAGGTCACCTTCGAAATACTCCCTTTGGGAAGCTATGCACCAAAGCCACTGCCTAGTCCATCCTTTGAAACAATTTCATTATGCTTTTTCTGGAATGGCCATCCAAGTTGTCATTATATGAGGTCTGACAATTAAGTTAGCAAACTCATCCTATAGAAAGTGTTACATACCACTACAGTCGCTTTTGAAATACTACAGTCATAAGATGGCCAAGGAGAAGCAGGGCACAGCGGCTCATGCCCATAATCCTAGCACTCTTGGAGACCAAGGCAGGTGGACTGCTTGAGTTCAGGAGTTCGAGACCAGCCTGACCAAGAATGAGATCCTGTCTCTAAAAATAGTTGAGCATTGTGGTGGGTGCCTGTAGTCCCAGTTACTCAGGAGATGGGGCAAGAGGATCTCGTAAGCCCAGGAGTTTGAGACTCTGTCTCAAAAAAACAAAACAAAACAAAAAAAGATGGCCAAGTGGAGTACTTTGAAGGTTACCATAGTAATATTCAGCAATGAGGTATGTAGCACTTTTTCTAGGATGAGTGCACAAACTTAATTGTCCAACTTCTGCACACAAAGAACACCTACAATTCAATAACAAAAAGCCAAACAAACTAGCACTCTGGGAGGACAAGGCAGGTGGATTGTTTGAGCTCAGGAGTTTGAGACCAGCCTGAGCAAGAGTGAGACCCCATGACTACTAAAAATAGAAAAACTAGCCGGAAGTGAAATAAGCCAGATACAAAAGGACAAATATTGTATGATTTCGTTTTTTTATGCATAGGACTCTGCATGATAGATATGATTCCACTTTTATGTAATATGAAGAGTAGAAAAAAATAACAAAATTAGAAAGTAGATCAGAGGCTACCAGGGGCTCCAAGATGGAAGATGGGAGGAATGGGAAGTTATTACTTAATGGGTAGAGTTTAAGTTTGTGGTGTTGAAAACATCCTGGAAATTTTGGATAGTGGTGGTGGTTGTACATGTTGTAGATATACTTTAACACCACTGAAATTGTGTACCTAAACATGAGTAAAATAGCAACTTTTTGTTATACATATTTTGAAACAATTTTTTTTTAAAGTGAGACAGAGTCACATTATTGCCCTTGGTAGAGTGCTGTGGCATCACAGCTCACAGCAACCTCCTGCTCTTGGGCTTAGGCGATTCTCTTGCCTCAACCTCCCTTGTAGCTGGGACTACAGGTGCCTGTCACAATGCCCGGCTATTTTTTGTTGCAGTTTGGCTAGGGCTGGGCTTGAACCTGCCACCCTCAGTATGTGGGGCGGGGCCCTACTCACTGAGCCATAAGTGCCACCCATTTTAAGAAACAATTTTTTAAAAAGCCAAAGTCCTGCTCGGCGCCTATAGCTCAACCGGCTAAGGCGCCAGCCACATACACCTAAGGTGGTGGGTTCGAATCCCCAGCCCGGGCCCACCAAACAACAATGACAGCTGCAACCAAAAAATAGCCGGGCATTGTGGCGGGCGCCTGTGGTCCCAGCTACTTGGGAGGCAGAGGCAGGAGACTCGCTAGAGCCCAGGAGTTGGAGGTTGCTGTGAGCTGTAATGCCATGGCACTCTACCCAGGGGGACAGCTTGAGGCTCTGTCTC
>CAUYTI010093616.1:0-15282 GCA_963575145.1 Galago senegalensis
ACCACAGGCGCCCGCCACAACGCCCGGCTATTTTTTGGTTGCAGCCGTCATTGTTGTTTGGTGGGTCCGGGCTGGGGATTCAAACCCGCCACCTTAGGTGTACGTGGCTGGCGCCTTAGCCGGTTGAGCTATAGGCGCCGAGCCGCTGATTCTGTTTCTAAAGAGTTATTTTGGACTTTTGTTGAAAGTTCTGTCTATTGAACCAAACATCTGCTTCCCTATACCTCTTCCCCATCACCTGGTAAGTGTGATAGATTGTTCTTGTTGAGTCAATGAGGAAAGGGATGCAAAAATAAGCATACTGAAATTAAGTATGTCTGTTAAAGGCAACAATATTAAACCACCCAATGTTAAAATGTTAAAATGTTAAAATGTTAAAATTCCCAATGTTAAAATGATTCTCCCAGGCATTGTCCGTACACTCCACACTCCTGGCCAGCCTCAGGCTGCCTGCCACCCCTCCATCAGACCATCTCCAGTCTGCAGGCTTCCTGGCCACCCACCTCTGCATTCTCCTCTGACTCCAGCTCAGGCAGACCTGCTCACGTCTCCTCCTTAGACCCTCTTCCCTGTCCCCATGACCCCTCCCACATGGACCTGGCGTGTCATTTCATGGTGACAAAATTTTTCTAAACTTCTTGTGTCCCTGGGTTCTGCTTTTATACCCCTCCCATGGCCAGAATCCCCTGTGGCCCCAGGCCCTGTTTCTTTCCAGGCTCTGGCACGGTGACATTTATTTTGACTAATGCTATCACCGTGCCACCTTAGTTACAGCCCCCAACAGAACTGCAGCCACCTCCAGCACCTCCTGCACTATCTCCTGTGATCGTCCTAGACACACCAATGCTAATTCTCAGACTCCTGGGCAGCACAGCCCTTCAGATAGATGTGTATGTGCATCTGCCTGTATACAAAGGTCATTTTGCTCATAGCAAGAGTGTTTATTTCATTATAGGGAACTGGCCTTGTACATCACTACACACCCGACGCCTGTGGTCTGCCATTACCATTGCTGCAGTACCATATGGCTCCAGTGACAGCATCTCCAAGCTGCGTCGGTGCCTGTATTTGAACTCAAGTCCTCATCCAGGCCTGTTTTACACTGCGCAATAACTTAGTGGCTCCCAAATCTGGCAACCTAGGGTGTTTTCCAAAGTACTTTTTGTGGTAGCACTTGAGACCTATTGAATCCAAGTCTCTGGGACAGGGACTCTGAAGTCTGCTCAAGTCCTCTAGGCTGAAGTGAGTCTGGAAACCACTGCTGAGCAGCAAGCCACCCCCACCCAGACGTACCCCTAATAAATGCACCCTAAGTAGGCACTGGCGCATCACTCTGTGTTAGGGAGGGCAGCCAATGTTATTCCAACTTCTGAGTTGAAATCACCTCCCTGGGAGACATAGGACATGTCTGAGGGATAGAAGGCAGCCAGGACTGTGATCTGCCTCCCAGGGCTGGCTCTCCCCACCGTCCATGGGGCTGCTCCTGCCAGATGCATGGCCAGACCTCAGGCTCCTCCTGTATGCTTGCTGTGCTACGCCCTAAACCAGGCGTCCTCAAACTACGGCCCATGAGCCACATGCGGCCTGCCTAGGACATTTATCCGGCCTACCAGGTGTTTTTGCCGCTGCTGCCTGTCCTGCTTAGCAGCTGACTCATCCCAGGGTCCGTAGTTTAGCCCTCCAGTGGTCTGAGGGACAGTGAACTGGCCCCCTGTTTAAAAAGTTTGAGGACCCCTGCCCTAGATCATGATGCTGCAACTGACCTGAGAACAAGGGCATGTCCATCTACCTGCTTGAGGCCGCCTCTAACCGCCCCCTCCCCCCCGGCCCCATCACCCTGCCTACTTTGCCTACTGTGCACAGACATGTCAGGGAACTGTCAGGCAGTCGTTCACTCTCCCGTCTGTCCTCCAGTGCAGTCAGGACTCCTCGAGATGGCTGGGCTGCTGTGGGATGTGCCCTGAACTCAGATGTGGACAGAGTCGGGACTGACTCTCCGTTGGGCCGGTGTATCTGTCTGCTAGAGCTGCTCTAATGAAAGAGCATAAACTGCATGGTTTCAACTACAGAAACTATAGTCTCACAGTCCTGAAGACCTGAAGTTCGGGATCCAGATGTCAGCAGGGGTGGCTCCTGTGAGGGCTGCGAGGAGTCTCTGACCCATGCTCCTTCCTGGCAATCCTTGGTGTCCCTTGGTGTCCCTTGGTGTCCCTTGGCTTACAGAGCATCTCCTGACTTCTTCCTTCATCACTACCCGGCACTGTCTCTCTGTGCATGTCTATGTCCACATTTGCCCTTTAAATAAGGACACCAGTCACGTTAAATTAGGGCTGACACTAACCACCTCATTTTAACTTGATCAGCTCTGTTGAGACCCAGCTCCACAGAAAGCCACACTCTGTGGCTGGGAGTTAGGACTTCAACATACGTTTTGGAGGATACAGTTCACCCATCATAGCAAGAAAGTAGTTGTGTGACTTTGAGCAAGTAACTCAACCTCATAAAATCAGTTTCTTCATCTGTGAAATAGGGATTAAAAAAAATACCTACGGTGCAGGCTTTTATCTTAAGAATTATTCTCAGATTAGATTAGGCACATAATTTTTTTTTTTTTTAGGTAAGGTATAGAATAGTGAGGTCAGTTGCTGCAATCTGGGTTAAAAAAGGTGAGGCATGGCTCGGCGCCTATAGCTCAACCGGCTAAGGCGCCAGCCATGTACACCTAAGGTGGCGGGTTCAAATCCCCAGCCCAGACCTGCCAAAACAACAATGATGGCTGCAACCAAAAATAGCCAGGCGTTGTGGTGGGTGCCTGTGGTCCCAGCTACTTGGGAGGCTGAGGCAGGAGACTCGCTTGAGCCCAGGAGTTGGAGGTTGCTGTGAGCTGTAATGCCACGGCACTCTACCCAGGGAGACAGCTTGAGGCTCAGTGTCAAAAAAAAAAAGGTGAGGCATGAACCACCTGCCTGCCCTGTGTGAGGTGGGTGTGCGTGTGTGTGTGTGTGTGTGTGTAGACCGCATCTGTTCAGCTCATCAGATTGTGAAAGCCTCAGGTCGATTGAAACAGAAACCACACATCGAACACACGTGGCTAGACCCAAATGCTGACTTCAAATTTTCACCCAAACGAAGTGTTTATCAGCACTAAAATCAAGAAGTCGGCAGCTTTTGTTGCTGTGAAATCGGCCTTATCATTTTGTTTAGTTAGTGGCTTGTTTGCTAAGCTTGCCTGATCAGACATATTAAAAGCAGATATTCTCTCTCCCGAGATTCAGGTTCATGCGGCCTGGGCAGGGGTCAAGGGACCTGCCTTTTAGCGAGCTGGTCACATGAGTCTGACCAGAGGGGTGCTCTGATCACAGCGGGACCTGATTGATTTTTCACCTTGGTCTCTCGTGCTACTGACTGGCCAAGTCCCTGAGCCAAGGAGCAGGGGTCAGTCTTGTCAACTTTACTTGTACCTGACTTTGAGTTTTGAGATCTCCGTGTCCTTGCCAGGCCTGAAATATGATCCCCTTTTCTTGTTGGTTCAGAATTGTCTGAATTATAATAAGCTCCTTGAACTACCTCAGGCATTTATTTTTGCAATATGTTTTCCACTAGCTGGAGAGTTGGGGCCTTTGTACTCAGTGGGTACCAGCTAAGCTGACCTGCTGACTGACCAGATTCATGTGGTCCAGAGCAGCTGACCAGGGAATGAGCACGGGAGCAGAACTTCAGCACAGACTTTTCCCTCTGGAGCGGGAGAGAGCCCGTCTTCCTCCTGCCCTCCGAGGTGAGTCTGCAGACCAGCCGACCTGTGTGGTGCATGCTTGCTTTTTAGCACAGCTGCCTTGCAAATCACAGCTATGAAACAATGACTGGTTATTTAAATGCCCTTGGCTTAGTGGTTTTAGGATGAACAAATCACTTTGTTACTTTTGTTTTGCTGTGTACAAAAGAAAGAGACCCTCATACACTGCTGGTGGAAATGCAAGATGGTACAACTAAGACGGAAAACAGTCTGGCAGTTCCCCAAAGTGTTAAAAAAAGAGTTACCATGTGACCCAGCAGTTCTAATTCTAGGTATATACCCAAGAGAAGTAAAGTCATATGTCTAGGCTGGGCGCCCGTACCACAGTGGTTACAGCGCCAATGTGGCTGGCAGGTCTGAGCCCAGCCTGGGCCAGCGAAACACCAGTGACAACTGCAACAAAAAATAGCCAGGTGTTGTGGCAGGCACCTGTAGTCCCAGCTGCTTGGGAGGCTGAGGCAAGAGAATCACTTAAGCCCAAGAGTTTGAGGTTGCTGTGAGCTGTGACCCCACAGCACTCTACTGAGGGCGACATAGTGAGACTTTGTCTCAAAAAACAAAAGCAATATGTCTACATGGGAACTTGTGCACTATTCTAACAGCATTATTCACAACAGCCCAAAGGTGGAAGCAACCCAAATGACCATCAACAGATCAACGAATAAACAAACTGTGCTTTATCCACACAGGGGAGTATCATTCACATGGGGAGGGATGAAGTTCAGATGTGTAGTACACGCTACGATCTGAAGGAACCTGCAAAACGTGCTGAGTAAAAGCAGCCAGGCACAAAGGTCACATGTTGCATTATCCTTTTCTGTTAAATATCCAGAACAGGCAAATCTAGACAGGTAGAGAGAGCAGACTCGTGGTTGCCAGGAGCTGGGAGGAGGGGAAAGGGAGTGATGCCTAATGGGCACTGGGCATTCTTCTGGGTGATGAAGAAGTTTTGAAACTAGAGGGAGGTAGTAGTTGCAAAAGACTGTGAATGCAGTTGGGCGAGGCAGTTCACACCTGTAATCCCGGCACTCTGGGAGGTCAAGGACGGTAGATTGCTTGAGCTCAGGAATTCCAGACCAACCTGAGCAAGATGAGACCCGGATGCTACTAGTAATAGAAAAACTAGGTGGGCGTAGTGGCTCCTACCTGCAGTCTCAGCTACTTGGGAGGCCCAAGTAAGAAGGAGCCTGAGCCCAAGAGTTTGAGGTTGCTGTGAGCTATGCTGACCCTATGGCACTCTTCCCAGGGTGACAGAGACTCTGTCTCGAAAAGAAAAAAAAAAGAAAGGAAGAAAGAAATAAAATCAAACCCTGTGAAAGTACTAAATGCACCGAATCACACACTTGAAAGTGGTTCATTGTGTTGAATCTGCTTGGTGAGTTGTGTGTGATTTGGACATGAGCTGTGTGCTGATAGTGATCTATGAAAGGCTGGAAATTGCAACTGACAGCTTTAGAAGGAATGCTGTAGCGGGCACACAGCAGGGTGAGGAAAAAGAATGACAGAAATCTGACGGCTGTTGAAGCCAGTGATCAGCACGTGGGGTTCATAATATTCAATACAGGTGTCTCTACTTTTGTAAATGTTTGCAAGTCCACATTATTTGGTATATCAAAAAAAATTTTAAATCAGCCTGTCAATGGAGGAGATATTCTAAACGCATATATTTGGGCAACCCTTTTTTGAGTCCCCTTCTGTGACTGTGTGGAAGCGCTCTCTCTCTCTCTCTCTGAAATAAATTGGCTCTGCAACACACACACAAAAAACCCCTTTCATTGTATATTATGTAAATTTCACATCAGTAAAAAGAGGGGATAAAGGAGGAAGTGGTAGAGAGAAGGGAGGAAGAGGGGGAGGGGAGGAGGCAATATTATTGTGCCTGGCATGTGAATGTTTGAAGGGTAATGTGACCCTTGGATCACTGAAATAGAACAGAGTCCTTTTCTGATTACAGTGACCACTGACCTCCTCTGAGGGGGGGACGCTCCGTCATTTCCTTCACGAGCAGGAGTCTTTGATACTGCAAGTCACAAGATGTGGCACCAGCTTTGTTACATCTTTGGGTTGACTGGGGGAGGTCCCTCCAGCCGTCTCTCAATCAAATGTCTCCAGCTCAGAGGTTCTTTCAGCCTTAGGGTCTGGTTGATCACTCTGGGGGTCGGTGGACATATGGGGTACACAGGGGAATGTGAGCTTATCTGGGTTGAAATCCGCTAGCCCACGCGGATGGACTCCTTTTCATCAACTCTCAAGTGCACAAATCACGTCTTTCCTGGTGCTTGGGAGGGTAAGGACTCGGATTTAAGAAAGAAAAAGAAAACTGGTGGAGATTCAGGCTGGACGCAGAGGAGACACTAGTTGGCCAGTCTAGAGAATGTGTTCGGAGAGGTTGCAGCCCTCAAGTCGGGTGCCCTTCTGGGTCTGAAACAACCAGTTCAGAGCGGGAATGGAGTTCTGTAGAATTCATTAAGTCTCAAGTGGACTCTTTGAATGACTGACCTTGGAGGCCTGCCCAGACTTCTACCTCTGAGACCCCCCTGCAAGCGGTTTGGTGTTTACTTGTGGGCTCCAATCACCAACCACAGCATCGGCCTTCACTGATAGCTGCTTCCCACATCTCTGCCTAAATCTGTGTCCCACCCCCGGGCACTAGGCACTAATGCTGACCATTCCTGGAGGCAGTTACTGTGAAATGTTGGATGAGAAGTTATTGGAAAAGAGGTCATTGTCACAGGGAATAGGGATGTAAAAAAACATGAGCTGGGGGCAGCGCTTGTGGCTTGGTGAGTAAGGTGATCTTGGCCACAGCCAGCTCTGAGGGTCTTGTGGCACATTCCAGACTCCCTACCGTGAAGATGCTCCCTTGGACCCCTGTGGAAGCTTCCACGGGTGTGCAGCTCCTGTTTCCAGGAAGATCTAGATGGCAGCTGATGACTACAGGGCTCTGGTGTCACCACAACAGCCTGTCAACTCCCTGCAGCAGCCACCCAGTAGTGGATCCCTGCTGGAGCCTCCTCCTCAGAGGTGGTCGGGAGTGTGGTCTTCGAAGGGACTCTGTAGAGACCCCTTGAGAAGTCCCCATTGCACTGAGCTGAGCCAGAATCTCCTTACTTCCCTGTTTCACTGCTGTTCTCTTATTTGAGCTTTTCCACCCAATACTTCTTGTTGTCCAGGCTAAGACAGTCATTGAAGCACACGGTCTTTTAACCTCATAATTAAAATTAAACGAATGTTCTCATTTTCTTTTCAAACTTTAAATTTTGTTTAAAATTAATGAAAACCAAACAACATTTACTTAAAAAAAAAAAGTGTGCCAGGGCTGTGAGCCTCAAGTCCGGGCCTCCCCATCCCCCACTCCCAGAAATGCTAATCCTGCCTGAATACCATGCACCATCCGAGGGAATCTGTGTCAGAGTATGTCTCCAGGGCTGGAGTTTACAGCTCACCCTCACATGGTGTGGCAACTCATGCTGCCTAATCAGAGCATCAGATGATTCAGTTAGTGCGGTCTTGCTTTTATTTTCACAAAGCATCTCTCTGGCAGGCCTGCTCTGAGCTCCAGGCCTTCCCTTGGCTCCACACCAACAACTTGAGTAATTTCCTGTGCTGAGGGCCCTTGTGTTGGGACTTGTTATGTGAACCACCAGGATAGAGCCTGAACCTATTTCAAAGTGTTCGTTCTAGGCACTTGGGAAGGAGGGCCAAGCCCTGCAACAGACTGACAGCCTGGCTTGAGTTCTGGCTTTGCACCTGAGTGGCTGTGTGACACTGCACAGGTTAATTAACTTCTCTGGGCTTGCATTTCGATATCTGTAAAATGGAAGTGGCAAACAAGATGCCAAAGGAAGGAGCTCAGATCTCAGAGTCAGACAGATTTCCATTCAAACTCCTACCCCTCTCTGCTGCTTGCTGGCTCTGGAACTTGGCGGTCCCCTCACCTCCCAAACCTCTGAAGTTTTTGAAGAAATTAAAAGAGGTGATATGTTTATTGTATGTACTGATCATATTGAAGAAATAATTTTGTTGATGATAAAATAAGAGTAACATACACTGGCTCAGCACCTGTGGCTCAAGTGGCTAAGGCGCTAGCCACATACACCTAAGGTGGCATGTTCGAATCCAGCCTGGGCTCGCCAAACAACAATGACAGCTGCAACCAAAAAAGTAGCTGGGCATTGTGGCAGGTGCCTGTGGTCCCAGCTACTTAGGAGGCTTGAGCCCAGGAGTTGGAGGTTGCTGCTTGAGGCTCTGCCTCAAAAAAATAAAATAAAATAAAATACACTGTATGTCTTACCTTCATGGGTTTTAGAAAGGATCAAATTAACAAATGTGAAAATAGACTATAAATAATTAATATAAAATGTCACTATCATTATTGAAATATCTTTTTTCTCTCAACTCAATTTCCCCTCCTAACTTTTTATTTAAAAATTTCAAATCTCAGCTGGCGCCTGTGGCTCAGTGAGTAGGGCACTGGCCCCACATACTGAGGGTGGTGGGTGCGAACCCAGCCCCAGCCACACTGCAACAAAAAAATAGCCTGGCATTGTGGTGGGCGCCTGTGGTCCCAGCTACACGGGAGGCTGAGGCAAGAGAATCACCTAAGCCTAAGCGCTGGAGGTTGCTGAGAGCTGTGACGCCACAGCACTCTACCAGGGGAGACAAAGTGAGACTGTGTCTAGAAATATATATAAATGAATAAAAATAAAAATTTCAAATCTGGACTAAGTTGGAAAAATAAGACGACAAATACCTGAACACCCTTTCCCTAGATTCAACAATCATTGCTAGTTGCTCACTCTGTGTATCTGGCTCTGTCCTTGTTTTATTTATCTACATATCACCTATTTATAACTGGTATAATTGGAAGTAAGTTGCATATATTATGACGCTACGCCTAAGTGCCTTAGCACGTACCTCCTAAGAATAACACATTCACCTTTATAACTATCAGTGACCATTACTGCTGTGGAGTCTCCTCCTGGGACAAAATGCCACAGGCAAGGTGGCTAAAACACGCGCTTGTTTCTCCTAGTGCTGGAGGATGGACATAGGTCAAGGTGTCCACTGATTTCCTTCTTGGGAGAGCCCTTGTCCTGGCTTGCAGGTGGCTCCCTTCCCTCCGTGTCTTCTGCACATGGTAAAAGGAGAGAGAGCAAGCTCTGGCTTCGCTTTCTCTTCTTATAAGGAAGCTAATCTCAGGTGGCGCCTGTGGCTCAAGGAGTAGGGTGCCGGCCCCATATCCCAGAGGTGGTGAGTTCAAACCCAGCCCCGGTCAAAAACTGCAAAAAACCAAAACCAAAAAAAAAAAAAAACCAGAAGCTAATCTTACTGTGGGAGCCCCACACTCATGACCTCATCCAAAACTATTTCCTTCCCAAAGATCTCACCTCCAAATAACACTGGGTGTTAGGACTCAACATATGAATTTGAAGGATACACAGACATTTGGTTCATAACGATTACAGAAGACTTCAACCTGGATGCAATAATATTATCTAATGCACGATCTACCTTCACATCTCCTCAACAATCCCTACAATCTCCCTTATAGCTATTTGTTCCCATATAGACCACACATTTCACTGGGTTGTTATTTTTCTTTAGTCTCATTTTATCTAGAACTACGCTGTTGGCTCGGCACCTGTGGCTCAAGTGGCTAAGGCGCCAGCCACATACACCTAAGGTGGCGGGTTCGAATCCCCAGCCCGGGCCTGCCAAACAACAATGATGGCTGCAACCCCCCAAAAAATGGCCAGGCATTGTGGCGGGCGCCTGTAGTCCCAGCTACTTGGGAGGCAGAGGCAGGAGACTCGCTTGAGCCCAGGAGTTGGAGGTTGCTGTGAGCGTGATGCCATGGCACTCTACCCAGGGGGATAGCTTGAGGCTCCGTCTCAAAAAATAAATAAATAAATAAATAAATAGGCATGACTTCCATTTATATTAACATTCTCTATGTTGTCTCAATATTCCCTATATTTTATCTCATGCCATTTTGTAATCTTAATATGTTTTAAGGGCGGTGCCTGTGGCTCAGTGGGTAGGGCGCTGGCCCCATATACTGAGGGTGGTGGGTTCGAATCCAGCCCCAGCCAAACTGCAACTAAAAAATAGCCAGGTGTTGTGGCAGGTGCCTGTATTCCCAGCTACTCAGGAGGCTGAGGCAAGACAATTGCCTAAGCCCAGGAGTTTGAGGTTACTATGAGCTGTGAGGACACAGCGCTCTACTGAGGGTGAAAAAGTGAGACTCTTAAAAAAAAATTAATAATAATAAAATAATATGTTTTAAGGTTTGGGAATGGGAAATTTGTGGAGCAGTCAGTTTATTGGACCTATTTGTTTGCTGTGGTTCAACACTGAGCCTGGATGCAAATCCCAGTTTTGCTGTAATTTAAATGTGTATTTTTAGGCAATGTCCTTAAGCTCCCTGAGCTAGTTTTTGCATTGATCTGATTTACTTTTAAAAGGATCAGTCTGGGCTCGGCGCCTATAGCTCAACCGGCTAAGCCACCAGCCACGTACACCTAAGGTGGCGGGTTCAAATCCCCAGCCTGGACCTGCCAAACAAGAATGACGGCTGCAACCAAAAAATAGCCGGGCGTTGTGGCGGGCGCCTGTGGTCCCAGCTACTTGGGAGGCAGAGGCAAGAGACTCGCTTGAGCCCAGGATTTGGAGGTTGCTCTGAGCTGTAATGCCATGGCACTCTACCCAGGGGGACAGCTTGAGGCTCTGTCTCAAAAAAAAAAAAAAAGGTATCCACTTAAAGTAAAAAAGGTATCCACTTAAAGTAGACAGTGCTAATCGGTTTTGTGTTTTAGATTTTTTTCTTGTGGTAAGATACAGGCAATATAAAGTTTATCATTTTATCCATTTGCAAGTGTACAGTTCAGTGGCATGAAGTACACCACGCTGTGTGCAACAGTCAATGTTTTCCCGCTCCAGAATTTCTCTCATCCCATTGGAAACTCTGAATGCATTAGACAATAATCTCCATTGCCCACTCCCCTCAGTCCCTGGTAACCACTGTTCTACTTTCTGTCTCTATGAATTTGACTATTGTAGGTACCTCAAATAAGTGGAATGACAATATTTGTTCTTTTGTATCTGGCTTATTTCACTTAGCATAATTCTAAATGAGTTTTGATAACTATGTTCATCTGTTTAACCACCATCCCAATTATACAAATTTTACGTCTCACCTCCCCCAAAAGCTCACTTGTTCCCCTTTGCAGATAATGTCCCTGAACTCCATTCTCATCCTTCAACCCAAGCTCTATGATCTCTGATCTCCTTTCCTGTCACTGCAGATTTCTTTGTTTAAGAATTTCCAGGCTCAGCGCCTATAGCTCAACCGGCTAAGGCGCCAGCCACGTACACCTAAGGTGGCGGGTTCGAATCCCCGGCCCGGACCCGCCAAAACAACAATGACGGCTGCAACCAAAAAAAAAAAAAAATAGCCGGGCGTTGTGGCGGGCGCCTGTAGTCCCAGCTACTTGGGAGGCGGAAGCAAGAGACTCGCTTGAGCCCAGGAATTGGAGGTTGCTGTGAGCTGTAATGCCACAGCACTCTACCCAGGGGGACAGCTTGAGGCTCTGTCTCAAAAAAAAAAATTAAAAAAAAAAAGAATTTCCATATACAGCTTGGTGTCTGTGGCTCAAGTGGCTAAGGCATCAGCCACATACACCTAAGGTGGAGGGTTCGAATCCAGCCTGGGCCCACCAAAACAACAATGACGGCTGCAACCAAAAAATAGCCGGGCTTTGTGGTGGGTGCCTATGGTCCCAGCTACTTGGAAGGCTGATGTAGGAGACTCACTTGAGCCCAGAAGTTGGAGGTTGCTGTGAGCTGTGATGACACAGCACTCTACCCAAGGGGATAGCTTGAGGCTCTGTCTCAAAAAAAAAAAATTTCCATATACATAGAATTATACAATACATACCATGCCTGACCTCTCTCAACATAAAGCTTTTCAATAACTCTGTTCTTTATAATGGGAAGTACTTCTTTGTATAGATATACTTTGTCCTACCTTTAAACCAGTTGGTGGACACTGAGTTTTTTCCAGTTTGGATAAAGCTACTGTAAACATTCATGTACAAGTTTTGTGTGGATATCTATCTATTGATTTTGATTGCTACTTAGGAATGGGATTGCCAGGTCATCATAATTATGAATTCTTTTTTCTAGTTTCAAGTCCTTTGTCTAAAATATTAATATGGTGGCTTATACCTATAATCCTAGCACTGTGGGAGGCTGAGGCAGGAGGATCCCTTGAGCTCAGGAGTTTGAGACCAGCCTGGGCAAGAGCAAGACATCATGTCTACTAAAAATAGAAAAATTAGCTGGGTATTGTGGTACGTGTCTGTAGTCCCAGCTACTCCGGAGGCTGAGGCAGGATTGCTTGAGCTTAGGAGTTTGAAATTGCTGTGAGCTATGATGTCATAGCACTCTACCCAGGGTGACAGAGTGAAAATTTGCCTCAAAAAAATAATAATAGGCTCGGCACCTGTGGCTCAAGTGGCTAAGGCGCCAGCCACATACACCTAAGGTGGCGGGTTCGAATCCCCAGCCCGGGCCCACCAAACACCAATGATGGCTGCAACCAAAAAATGGCCAGGCGTTGTGGCGGGCGCCTGTAGTCCCAGCTACTTGGGAGGCTGAGGCAGGAGACTCGCTTGAGCCTAGGAGTTGGAGGTTGCTATGAGCGTGATGCCACGGCACTCTACCCAGGGGGATAGCTTGGGGCTCCGTCTCAAAAAAAAAAAAACGAAAGAAAGCAACATCTATTCCACTGAGATGTTTTTGAAAAATATTTATATAGCCAAATAACACTAAGTAGTGAATATTAATGCATCCAAAATGTTCCATTAACTATTTAGAAGGATGAGGACTTGGGAGAAAGGGTATAGTGGAGGCAGGTGCTGGGAAGGTTTTAAGAAGTTAAATTTAGCTTTTCCATAATAGAAAGTCAATAGACAATGTCCAACACTTTAAAATCAAGAAATTCCCTCATATTTTAATATATAGCACTTGTATGCATTTCATGATATCCAAAATATGTTCTAATTTCAATTGTGAGTTCTTCTTTGATCCAGGGATTATTTAGAAGCCTATTTCTTAATTTCCAAAAATATGGAGGGGTTCTAGTTATTTTTGTTACTGATTTATTTATTTATTTATTATTTTTATTTTTATTTTTTAGAGACAGAGTCTTACTTTATCGCCCTTGGTAGAGTGCTATGGCATCACAGCTCACAGCAACCTCCAGCTCTTGGGCTTAGGCAATTCTCTTGCCTCAGCTTCCTGAATAGCCAGGACTACAGGCACCCACCACAATGCCCAGCTATTTTTTTTTGTTACAGTTTGGCCAGGGCTGAGTTTGAACCCGACACCCTCCGTATATGGGGCTGGTGCCCTACTCACTGAGCCACAGGCACCGCCCACTGATTTATTTTTATCTGCAATGTGGTCAGAGAGCATATGCTATATGACTGTAGTCCTTGGAACTTTGTTATGACTTGCTTTATGACACAGCATATACGCTTTAAATATATAGGATCTACCTTGCAGTTGTGGAATGCGCGATCCTGTCTATGAAGTTATCTGTTATCATGCTGCTGAAATCTTCTGCGTTCTTACCAATTTTTTGTCTGCCTGTTCTTAGTTATGAAGTGTTAAAATAACTGCCACTAAAATAATATTTTTGTCTATTTTCCCATTCAGTTTGATTAATATTTGCTTTATGTCATTTTGTAGATATTTTTAGGTAGGTACACATTAAGAATTGTGGTATTTCCCTAATAAAATGTATATTTCATCATTAAGTATCCCTCTTTAGAGATATAGTTCACTGGTATCTGATAGTAACAATACTATACCTGCTTTCTTTTCATTAGTATTTACAATATATTTCTTTATCTTTTTACCTTCAGCATGTCTATATTCATAGCTAGATAGAATTCTGATAAACATATAGATTTTTGGGGTGGTGCCTATGGCTCAAAGGGGTAGGGCACCAGCCCCATATGCCAGAGGTGGCGGGTTCAAACCCAGCCCTGGCCAAAAAACTGAAAAAAAATATATAGATAGATAGATAGAGAGATAGATTTTTTATGCCAATTTTAAGATCTTTGACATTTATTTATTTAGAGACAGAGACTCCTCTGTGGCCTGGGTTGGAGTTCAGCAGCTTCATCATAGCTCACTGTAACCCCAAACTCCTGGGCTCACGCAATCTTCCTGCCTCCCCCTCCTGAGTAGTTGGGACTAAGGTGTACAACTACTCTTGGCTAGTTTTTCTATTTTTTCCTTCAAATGGGGCCTTTTGCTAAGGCCAGTTTTGAACTCTTGGGCTCAAGTAATCCTCCTGTCTTAGCCTCCCAAAGTGCTAGGAATACAGGTGTGAGCCACCAGGCCCAGCCAGAAGTTTAACTTTGTAAATTGGCTCATTGTTATTTTATGTCATAACTATTATATTTGGGTTTATAATCTTATTAAGCACTTTATCACTACTCTGATTTTGTCTACATTCTTTTTTTGTCCTTTTTTTATTTTTTATTATAAAAATATTAATATTTCATTTTTCCTCTTCTAGCTTGAAATGTACCTCCCCTCTTGCACATAGTAAATGCATTCTCTACAAGTCAAATTTGATCCTTGCTTTTGTCTCCGTCCTAAACAATATAAGGATCTCAGAGCACTTTAGTTTCATTTATTCTTCCCACCCATCTCTTACGTGCCATCGTGGTTGTGTATTTTAATCCTACAACTACTAGTGTTTAATACACCAATATTAAGTTAAATTAATCTTTTTAATTTTTTCTTGATTCCTTTCTACATCTTCAAGCTTTTATCTAGACTCATCTCTTCCAGGTGGAATAATATTCTTGTTTAATCTGTCAGTGACAAATACTACTGGTTTTTGTTTGTCTAAAGATGTTTCATATTTATATTTATAGTTACTTTTTCAGTCCTTTTTTTTTCCCCCTGGCTGTATCTCACTCTGTCGCCCTGGGTAGAGTGCTATGGTGTCATCGTAGCTCACGGCAACCTCAAACTCCCAGCCTCAAGCAATCCTCTTGCCTCAGCCTCTTGAGTAGCTAGGACTACAGGCACCTACTACCACACCCAGCTAGTTTTTCTATTTTAAGTAGAGACTTGCTTAGGCTGGTCTTGAACTCTTGGGCCTCAGGTTCCTGGAGTACGAGGTTTACAGGCGTGAGCCACCACACCCTGCCTGCCACTTTTTCAGTGCTTTTTTTTTTTTTTTTTTGAGACAGAGCCTCAAGCTGTCCCCCTGGGTAGAGTGCTGTGGCATTACAGCTCACATCAACCTCCAACTCCTGGGCTCAAGCGAGTCTCCTGCCTCCGCCTCCCAAGTAGCTGGGACCACAGGTGCCCACCACAACACCTGGCTATTTTTTGGTTGCAGCCGTCATTGTTGTTTGGCGGGTCCAGGCTGGGGATTCGAACCCGCCACCTTAGGTGTA
>CAUYTI010093617.1:0-65169 GCA_963575145.1 Galago senegalensis
AAGAAAGAACGCAAGAACGAAAGCAAGCAAGAAAGGAAGCAAGTAAGTAAGGAAGGAAGAACCAAAGAAAGAAAGAAATAAACAAAGAAAGAAAGAAACAAAGAAAGAAACAAAGAAAGAAACAAAGAAAAAAAAAAAAAAAAAAAACTCAGGGATCTGGATGACCACTACCCATGAGATCAAGTAGAAGTCTCCTAGGGAAACAAGTGCAAATGAGCTTGTTCTGATTCATTCTTCCCTCCTCCCCCAAGGAAACACAGTAAATCTCCTTTCAGTATTTCTGAATTTTATCTGCCTAATATTAGTTGTAGGGATTAAATTTCCCTATGAAAGATTAATTTCACTAGTTGAGATATAATCTTGGGCAAAATTTTCAACACTAGTTACATGGTCAGTCCTTGTGGCATGCACCTGTAGTTCCAGCTACTTGGGACATTGAGAAACAAAAATCTACTAAGCCCAGAAGTTGGATGTCCGCATGATCTGTAGACACCACAGAACTTTACTCAGAATTACTGACAAATACAGTAATTCTATCTCTTTAAAAAAAAATAAAAATAAAAATGAAGGGTAATTCCAATACAAATGGTTTTATCCATTTTTTCCAAAGACAGAGTCTTGTATTGTTGCCTTAGGTAGAGTACCCTGGTATCATAGCTTACAGCAAACTTCAAGTGTTCTCATCAAGCAAACCTATTCCTCAAGCTGGCATGCCAGGAGGCTGCATAACATGTGACCAATTTTTATTCTTCAGAGATGTGTATCTGACTAGTGCTGAGTCAGTTCTCCTCAGGACCTCAAACAATTCAAAATATCAGACAATTCAACTGACTAGGACTCCCAAATTGCCCAAATGAGATGCATGTAGAACCATCTCCGGCCACAAAACCAAGTTTGAAAAATATCTCATTTTTGATGTCTGAATTGGTTGCTTATTGTGAAGGTGGTGAATTCGAAAATGGTCCCAGCCAATCTGCAACAAAAAATACCTGGACATTGAGACAGATCCTGTCATTCAAGCTACTTGGTAGGCTGAAGCAAATTAATCATCTGAGCCCAGGAGATGGAGGATTCTATGAGTTGTGAAGGCACAGCACTCTATCAAGTGTGATAAATTGAAATTCTATATCAAAAAGATAATAAGAAGAAAAGAGAGCATCCTACTTAAGAGTCTCTGTGCAGTTGAACTATCTGGAATGCAGATTGAGTCTCACTGCTGTACAAAATCTCAACTGCTGTGTCAGCCTAGAGAATGGAATCTCAGCCATTAAGGTAATCAATAAGGCACAAATGAGAGATCACTTCTGTGTCTGTGGATGGCTAAAAAATATCCTGCATCAAACACATGTAGGACCCCAGATGAAGTGAGCAGAAAAGTCTAATGGGTATCTTTGACCAAAATCTTAGATCCCATGACATTCCAGGATGAAGTCACTACATCAGGTGTCCTCAAACTATGGCCTGCGGGCCACATTTAGCTGGTCTAGAATACTTTACCAGGTGATTTTGACACAGCTACCTCTCCTGCTTTGCAAAAAATTCTTCCCAGGGCTCAAAGTCTGGTATTCCAACTTTCTGAGGGACAGTGAACTGGACCCCTATTTAAAAAGTTTGAGAACCCCTGCCCTACATGTTCACTATGGATGACATAACAATGAGTGTTGCCCTGTATTATCATCTTTAAACTTACTCTTATTTCTGCTAAGAATGTGTAATAGCTGTCCAGGTTTGTTGTTGTGTTTAAACAGTTACAAAAAGTGGGGTTCTTTTCAATTCCTGCTACCTAAATTTCATTTTATAACCATGGGCAAGGGATTCAACAACATATTCTTTTCTTTTCAAGTCACAAGTTTGTAATAAAATGGAATAGTGTGCTTTATATCTAGTGCTGCCCTGGGATGTCATGGAACAAGCCATTAAGCACAATGATCAGACAATTTTGACAGATCTAAATGGAACGTCACATAATTCTCAGTTCTACCTTTCATGATGTATGACTTCTTTCTGTAGAACAGGCTTATTTTATATGGTAGGTGTCTCACTGAAGATTCCCTCTCAAAATCTGGTTAGGCAGTGTGTCCAGTAGTGTACTACATACCTGCAGTTATTTATGAAGATAATGGGAAATATCAGTCTATCTTTCAATTTCCATCAATCCTAAATTTAATGCTAGGTGTGTCTCAATTTTTGGCTTCTTGGCCACAATTTACATTGAGGAATTATATTTTATTTGGTGTATAATGCACACTAACTAATGAAAACTGATAAAGATTAAATACATCCTAAATAGATGTGGTGATCTCCCACCTTGGATATGTAAAACAGTCCTGACATACTCCTATGTGTCACTAATGCCTGACAATTGGACAATTTCCAAATTCCCTGATAATCTCATTTCTTAAGTAGAGTTCAATGACTTATTCCACATATGACTAAAGAATTTCAATGATCTGGGCACCCAAATTGGGCAGATTCCATGAGCTCTTGTGTTAGAGACTAAGTTGATCAAGAGAAAGACAACCTCAGCCCTAATCTCCCACCAGGTTTCCACTCAAATAGGAAAGGTAGTCAAGTTTTGTATCCCTTACCCATTGTCCCAGGTCTTACTGAGGCTAAGGCAGAAGGATCACTTCAGGGGAAGAGTTGTATGTCATTGTCTGCAAGGCTGAGGTGACAGAGAATGTAGCATGGACAACAGATTTAGAGTTGGTATAATAAAAAATAATAAAAGAAAATAGAAAAGGAAGGAAGGGAAGGCAAGGAAAAAATGAAGAAAGGAAGGAAAGAAGGAAGAAAAAAGAAAGAAAGAAAGAAAAAGAAGGAAGGAGGGAAGGAAAGGGAAGGGAGAAAGAAAGAAAGAAGGAAAGAAAGAAAGAAAGAAAGAAAGAAAGAAAGAAAGAAAGAAAGAAAGAAAGAAAGAAAGAAAGAAAGAAAGAAAGAAAGAGAGAGAGAGAGAGAAAGGAAGGAAGGAAGGAAGGAAGGAAGGAAGGAAGGGGACGGGAAGGGAAGGGAAAGGAAGGGAAGGGAAAGGAAGGGAAGGAAGCAACGAAGGAAGGGAAAAGAGAGAGAGAAAGAAATTTTGTTAGGTACAGTTTCCAGGAGCAAAATTATGATAAAAGGTCAGTAAGCACATGGAATTCAGGAATATATAATTGAGTAGATTTATTGTGGATTTCCTAGGGAAGAGCAAAGAATGAATCAGGACAAGTTTGTTTTCGGTTGGTTACTTAGGAGACTGCCTGTTGATCTCATGCGTAGAGGTTGTCCAGAGATGTCTGGACCCTGTCCTTGGACTGAATGGGGAAGCAGAATATTGGCCCAGATTTAAAAGTGCAACAAAAGGGTGGAGTGTATAATCTGGATATTATACTGTGTATAAAAAATTTGGACTTCAGTCAAGAATTCACTGTGTGGACAGTTTAGAGTGACTACAAGAATCTAAGATATGAAAC
The DNA here is from genome assembly GCA_963575145.1 of Galago senegalensis. Taxonomy (NCBI): domain Eukaryota; kingdom Metazoa; phylum Chordata; class Mammalia; order Primates; family Galagidae; genus Galago; species Galago senegalensis. The sequence goes on from CAUYTI010093617.1 coordinate 3,453, forward strand.
AGTCAGAGTTGTTTAATATATGAAGTCTTGAGTAATAGAGGTTGTAGTGAAAAAATTCCCATATAAGAATAATTTCACTTGTTGATTCCTAATCTAGAGGAAAATTTTCAACACTAGATCTGTGGTCAAAGTAAAAATAATAATCAGGTATTGTGGTGTGCACCTGTAGTCCCAGCTATTTGGGGGGCTGAGGGAAGATAATTGCCTACAAACAGAAATTGGAGGGTGCTGTGATTTGTAGACACTACAAATTTACTGAGTGTGATAAATAATGTAAGTCTCTGTCTCTATACAAAAAGAAGTAAAAATGAGGCGTATCTCCAATACAAATTATTTTCTCCATTTAATTATTGAGACAATTTATTGTTTTGTTGCCTTTGGTAGAGTACCTTGGTATCATAGCTCATTAAAACACTTGCAGGACACCAGCTGAAGTAAGCAGAAAATTTCAGTGAGTATCTTTGGCCAGAAACTGTATTCCCATGACATTCCAGGATAAAGTCACTATTTGGTCTCCAAAGATAACATCACTATGGGTGTTGCCCTAGGTTAGGATATTTAGCTATAATATTATTCCTGTTAAGCATGCAGAGTTCCTGTCTGGGTTTCTTGTTGGCTTCAAACTGTTACAGATAGTGGGGTTCTTTTCTACAGCCTCAATGTGATAAATAAACTAATTCTCTATCTCTATTTAAAAAGAAAATAAAAAATAAGAAAAAAATTACAGACAAATGTCATTATTGAATGTTAAAGTGAAAATATTCAACAAGATCCTAGCAAACAGAATTCAGAAACATATCAAAAAAATTATAAACCACAACCCAGTGGTTTTATCCAAGGGTCTCAAGGCTGGTTCAATATATGTAAATCTATAAATATAAATGAGGGCATAAACAAATTGGAAAACATAGAACATATGATACTCTCAGTTGATGCAGAAAATGCTTTTGTATCTAACATCTTTTCATGATCAGAACACTTAAGAAAATTGGTAAATTCTTTTCTTCTGGTAAAAGTGACATTTCTTAAACTGATAGAGGCCATCTACAATAAACACACAGCCAATATTGTGTTTAATTGATTTATATTGAAATTATTTCCACACAGAGAAGGAAAGAGGCAAGGTCATCCATTGTCTTTGGGTATTTGAAATTATAGTGGAAATTTTAGCTATTGTAATTAGGGAAGAAAAGGCAATCAAGGCTCTTTATATAGTATCAGAGGTCACTCTTCAAAGCTGATATGATTATATATCTTGAAAACCCCATGGATTCGTCTACAAAAATTTTAGAAGTGATCAAGGAATACAGCAGCATCTCCCATATCAAAATCAACATTCAATATTGGTAGGATTAATATATACCAACAATAGTCAGGCTGAACAAAGTCAAGAAAACTTTAAGTTCACATTAGTGCCAAAGTAGATGAAATATTTGGGAGTTTACTTAACAAAGAATGTGAAAGATCTCTATAAAGAGAACTATGAAACTCTAAGAAAAGAAATTGCTTAAAATGTTAACAAATGGAAGAACATAGCATGCTTTTGGATGGGAAGAATAAACATTGTTAAAATGTCCATAGTACTGAAAGCAATATATAATAGTAATGCATCCCTATTAAAGTTCCCTTCTCATACTTTAAAGATCTTGAAAAAAAGTACTTGGCTTCACATGGATTCAGAAAAAGCTTGAATAGCCAAGGTTACTACTGGTTTTACTCAGAAATAAAAACAAAGCAGGAGGTATCACACTATCAGACAAGACCATAGTATAAATTGACAAAGATCAAAACAGCATGGTATTGACACAAGAACATATTGGCAGATGTATGGAACAGAATAGATAACCAGGAGATAAACTCAGATACTCATCATTATTTGATTTCTGATAAACCAATTAAAAACATTGAGTAGGGAAAAGATTCTCTATTTAACAAATGCTGCTGGGTGATCTGGCTGGCGACTTGTAGAAGACTAAAACTGGACCCAAACCATTCACCACTAACTAAGACAGACTCTCACTGAATTAAAGATTTAAACTTAAAATATGAAACTATAAAAAAGTAGTAGAAGAAAGTACAGGGAAAACACTAGAATAAATCAAGCTAGACAAAAAAGGTTATGAGGAGGACAACTAGGCAAATTGTAGTAACATCAAAAATACAGCAATGGGACATGATCAAACTAAAAATCTTCTGCACAGCCAAGAACAGAGTAAATAAAGCAAGCAGATAGCCCTCAGAATGGGAGAAAAAACTTGCAGTTTATATCTTCAACAAAGGTTTAATACAAGAATCCATAGAAAAATCAAATATATTAGCAAGAAAAGAACAAGTGATTCCATCTCAAGGTGGGCAAGGGACATCAAGACAACCTTCTTCTCTAACGAAGACACATGGCCTACAAACATGAAAAAATGCTCATCATCCTTAATCATCAGAAAAATGTATATTATCAAAACTACTTTGAGATATCATCTAATCTAGTAAGATTAGCCCATATCACAAAATCTCAAAATCAGAGATGCTAGTGTGGATGTGAAGAAAAAGGAACCCTTCTACATTGCTATTTGGAATGGAAAGAAATATGTTACTTTTGGAAATATGTTTGGAGAAGACTTACAAAACTAAAAGTCTTTTTAGCTGCCATTTGATTCTGCTGCCATTTGATTCTACAATTCTTCTACTTGATATATATCCAGAAGACATAAAACACTCTAAAACAAACATATTTATACCAGAATGTTTATTACAGCCCAATTCATATTTTGTGAGCATGGAAGAATCCCAAGTGCCGATCCACCCTCGAATAGATCAATAAATTATGGTATATGAACACCATGGAATATTATGCAGCCTTAATAAAGACAGCAATTTTACCTCCATGCTTACATGGATATAGCAGGAACATATTATTCTTAGCAAACTATCTTAAGACTGGAAGAAAAATTATACAATATACTCAGCCTTACTATGAAACTAATTTGTAGCTTTCATATGAAAGCTATAACTCAATTGTAGCCCAAGAATACATAGATAGGGAAGAAGGATGAGAGAGGAGGAGGTAGTTTGGGTCGAGGGAGGATGATTTGTGGACCATGCCTATGGAACATCTTTTAAGGATGATTGTGAGACTTTCTAAATGTAGAAAATATATGCCTTAAAATAATAACTAAGAAAATACCATGAAGCCTATGTTAATCAGTTTGATGAAAATATTTCAGATTATATATGAAACCAATACCCTGTACCCCATGATTGCATTAATGTACACAGTTATTATTTAATAAATAAATAAACATATAAATAAAATTACAAAAGAAAAAGAAAGAAAGAAAAAAAGAAAACATTATGATAAGTAGAACTGGGAATTGTGACTTACCATTTATGTCTATCAAATCATTCTCCAATCTTGGGCTCGATTTCTTATTCTTTAAAATCCCAGGGCAGCACTATGTATAAACCAACTGTTCCATTTGATTACAAATCCATAACTTGAAAAGGAAAGTATGGATTATGCAATCCCTTGGCCATGGTTACAAAATATAATTTAGGAAGCAGGAATTGAGTGTGGAGAAAAAAAACCCACTCTTTGTAACAGTTTGAACCGAACAACAAACCAGAACAGCAACTATGCATGCTTAGCAGGAATGAGATTAAGTTTAAAGATGGTAACCCAGGCCAACACTCATTCTGATATCATCCATAGTGACCCTGTAGTGAACTCAAACTGAAATGTCATGGGATCCCATCTTCTGGTCAAAGATACTCAAAGACTTTCTGCTCACTTCAGCTGGTTTCTGGGTGTGAGGAAACACTTTAGGTGTTTGATCCTGGACATTTTACAGCCCTCCATACAATTACAGAGAAGTACAGCATCCTCCCAATGCTATTGATTCAATCACCTTATCCCGAACCTACAGCTGGAGCATTGCTTGAGTCCAGCATTCCTAGTGCTGAGGCTGCTGGCACTCCTCTCACCCCTGGCAACCCTTGGGACTGATCCAGCCATTGTGTTTTCTATGTAGGTATCTCTAGGCACTCCCTTCATGGTTGGCTGCTGGATTGATGCAGCAGTAGGGTCCCTCATGCCAGGGCTGCTAGGTGCTCCATGCTCCCACAGGCCCCTCCACCACCAGGACTGATCCAGCTGCTGAGTTCCTCACACTACAGTTGCAAGGCTATCCTCACAGCCCTGGGATACCCCACAGGACTGATCCAGCAACAGGATTCCCTGACCACAGTTGATAGGCGACCCACACTGCCAAGTGCTACCCACCAGGACTGATCCAGTCACACATTCTCAGCACCCCAGGTCCAGTGTTCAAGAACTGAAATAATATGGTCAGTTGGTCAGTGTAGAGGGAACCACACTGGAGAGGCAGTACCCCAAGGCTAAGAGCCACAGCTGCAGCAGCTAGAATAATAAGGGTCACACCCCTGAAGCTTTTCCACATAGATATGCCCTATCTCTCTGGGCAACCAAAGGAAGCTGGCCTCTTCTACATTGACAGCCACTGGCTAAATGGTTTTGGGACTGTCTTCAAATGATGCAAATTTAGTATGGGGAAGAATCAGTGGAAAACTCTTTTAACCTGTACAATCAGAGTAGATCCACTCCTCCAAGGAAAGATTGAACAGATGCAATTGAAAATCCCTTCCATAAACAGATGGCTGAGACATCAGAATTGAATTCAGAATCTGGATAGCAAATAAGATTAACAGAATGGAGGAAAGGAGGGAATTAGAATTTCAAATTATTCAAAATCTGCCTCAAGAATTCAGTGATTTCAAAGTAAAATGACCAAAGATTATGAGGCACTGAGGCAAGAGGTTGCAGCACTTAAAGGTCTGATAAATAAGGTAGAATTCCTCAGTAAGAAAAAGGAACAGGCAGAAGAAAGGAACTCTGACATTGAAGAGAAAGTTTTTAAATGTGCCCAAGCACTCAAAGATTAAGAAAAATAGAGAGTAAAACTGAATCACTCTCTGAGAGAGCTCGGGGATAATTCAAAGAAAACTAATATTCCGCTTATAGGAATTCCTGAAGACGATGAAGTTGCTTCACAAAACACAGAGGCTCTTCTTTATGAAATTATGAAAGAGAATTATTCCGACATGCAAATAGATTCTCAAATTCAGAAATCAGACAGTATCAGAACCCTGGCATGACTCAACCCAAATAAGACATCTCCTAGGCATATCATAAATAACTTCACTAATATTAATATGAAAGAGAAAATTCTGAAAACAACTAAACATAAGAAAACCATAACATACAAGGGGAAGAATATTAGAATGACTGCACATCTCTATGTTTAAAACTTTCAGGCTAGAAGAGGATGGTAATTGACTTTTAATCTCCTAAACACAATAAGTTTCAATGCAGGATACGGTATCCAGTTAAACTTAGTTTCATTTATGATGGAGAAATTAAATACTTTAATGACATTCACATGTTGAAGAAATTTGCCATAACTAACAGCTTTCCAGGATATTCTCAGACATATCCTCCATAAGGTCCAGAGCAATTATCCTCCATGTAAGTAAATTCACACAGAAAATTTTGAGAAACTCCAAATTCCACCGTGGCAAAAGGATTTAAGATGGCCACTGGACATTCAAAAATTTTGATACCCCAAATTATACCAGGTTTATCAATACTCTCAATAAATGTGAATGGCTTAAATTGCTCTTTAAAGAGTCACAGGCTGGCTAACTGGATAAAAAAATCAGGCCAGATATCCTCTGTATACAAGAATCTCATCTTACCTTAAAAGACAAATATAGATTCAGGGTAAAGGGATGACCATCTATATTCCAGGCAAATTGAAAGCAGAAAAGAACAGGTGTTGCAATTTTTTTCACAGATACAATAGGATTAAACCAACAAAATTAAGCAAGGACTAGGATAGTCACTTTAAATTTGTTAAAGGTAATACTCAATATAATGAGATCTTAATTATTAATATTTATGCACACAATCAGAATGGGCCTCAATTTGTAATAGATACTCTAATAGGCACGAGCAACTTGCTTTCCTCCAGCTCCATCATAGTTGGAGATATGAATACTCCTTTAATAGTGTTGGATGGATCCTCCAACAAGAAGCTTAGCAAATAAATTTTAGATTTAAGGTTAACCATTCATCATTTGGATTTAACAGACATCTACAGAACATTTCATCCTAACAAAACTGAATACTCATTTTTCTCATCAGCCCACTGAACATACTCCAAAATCGACCAAATCTTAGGTCACAAATCTAACATCAGCAAATGTAAAAGAATGGAAATTATTACTTGCACCTTCTCAGACCATTATAAAAATGGAACTCAGTTACACCAGGAATCTTCAGACTCATACAAAACACAGAAGCTAAATAACCTTATGCTGAATGACAGTTGGGTCATACAGGAGATCAAGAAAGAAATTACCAAATTTTTGGAACAAAACAGTAATGAAGATACGAGTTATGAGAACCTCTGGAAACTCTTAAAGATGCAATTATTGCATATGGCCCTAATGCACCATATATTCAAGTCTTTTATGGTCATATTGTGGGAGATCACCAGTACTATGCATGGATCTTTTTTATGCTTATCAGGTTTCATTAGTTATTGTGTACTATACATGTGATCCAACATGTCTTCAACGTGCATTTTTTTCCAAGAATTCAAAAGTTTAGATACACCTGGCATGAAATTCAGGATTGGTAAATAACTGCAGTTATGGAGTACACTACGGAACAAAGTGCCTCACCTGTTTTTGAGAGTGAACATTCAGTGAAATACCTACTGTCCAACATAAGACTATTCTACAGAAAGAAGTCAAACATGAAAAGTAGAACTGAAAACTGGGTGATACCATTTAGGTCTGTCAAATCATTGTCCAAAAACTGGGCTCAATTTCTTGTTCTCTAAATCCCAGGGCAGCACTAGGAATGAACCACAATCTTTCATTTGATTTCAAATTTGTGACTTTAAAAGGAAAGGATGGGTTGTTGAATCCCTTTGCCATGGTTCCAAAAAAAAAAGTTTAGGAAGTAAGACTTGAGTGTAGAGAAAAGAACCTCACTGTTTGTGATAGTTTGAACCCAACGATGAACCTACTTAGCAACTATGCAGGCTTATCAGGAATAAGATTAAGCTTAAAAATGGTAACAGGGTAAAACCCATTGTGATGTCATCCAGGGAGATCATGTAGTGACTTCATCCTCGAGTGTCATGGGATCCACGATTCTGGCCAAAATACTCGCTGGACTTTTCTGCTCACCTCAGCTGGTGTCCTGCAAGACTTTGATCCAGGACATTACTTAGGCCTCCATTCACAGACGGAGAAGTGATCTCACATTAGTGCCTCATTGATTATATTAATGGCTGAGATTCTAGTCAGTAGGCTGACACAAAACTTGAGATTTTGCATAGCAGTGAGACTCAAGCTGCACTCCAGATGACAAAACTGCATAGAGACATTTAAGTAGAATGCTCTATTATTTTTATTTGACAGAGTTTTACTTTGTCACATTCAGCAGAGTGTTGTGCCATCACAGCTCACAGAAACCTCTATCTCCTGGGCTCAGAGAATTCTTTTACCTCAGACTCCCCAGTAGCTTGTAGTACAGACTTCCATCTCAATGACCAGCTATTTATTGTTCTAGATTGCATGGCACCATTTTAGAACTCACTACCCTCATATTGAGCCACCACTTCAGACTTCAAATGTGGGATATTTTTTAAACTATGTTTTGTGTCCATGGGTGGTTCTTCATGCCTTTCATCTTGGAAATTTAACAAGGCCCAGTCAGTTGGATTGTCTGAGCTTCTGAATTGAAGAACTAACTGAGGACTACTGAGGTACATGTATCAGAAGAATAAAAAATGGTTGGATGATATGTGGACCCTTGTTATACCAGCTGAGGAAATAGGTTCGCTTCATGAGAACAGTTGAAGTTTGCTGTGAGCTATATAACCAGGGTACTCTACCAAAGGCAAGAAAACAAGACTCTGTCTCAAACAATAAATGGAAAAAAAATTTTGGATTGGAGTTACTTCTAATTCTTACTTTTTTTTTTTCAAATCTAGAGACAGAGACGTCATTATTTAGCACACTGAGTAAAGTTTTGTAGCACCTACCTGTCATAGCAACCTTCAATTCCTGGGTTTAGGTGATTTTATTCTCTCAGCCTCCCAAGTAGGTGGGAATATAGGTGCACGCCACAACAACTAGCTGTTAGTTTTACTTTTGACTATGGATGTAGTATCGAAAATATTCCCCTAGATTAAATGACCCTTACCCATCAGGTCAACTGGCAGTCTCCTTAGAAACCAACTGCAAATGAACTTATCCTGACTTATTGTTCCCTCCTCACCTTGAGGACCACAATAATTCTCCTTTATGTAGTACTGCATCTGCTTACCGACATATCCTCATATATTCACTCTAGGGAACTGTACCTAGCAAAATTAACTTATTTTTCTCTCTCTTTCTTGCCTTCTTTCTTTCTTTCTTTCATTAATTTTCATGACCCTGACTCTAATTGGGTTCCCCAGGCTAGATTTTCCATGATCTCAGTCTTGCACATGATGATATTCTACTCTTTAGTTGAAGTTATCCTCCTGCCTTAGCCTCTGTAGTAGCTGAAATTATAAGTAAGGGATACAACACTTGACTATCCTTTATCCTTTCTCTTTGAGTAGAAACCCAGTGGTGATCAGAACTGGGGTCATCTTTCTGTTGCTCAGCCTTGTCTCCAATATGGGAGCACAGGGGTTCTGCCCAATTTGGCCACTCAGAGCATCAAAATAATGTCATCATACATGAGATAATGCATTGAACTCTACTTAAGAAATGAGATAATTGCAGACATTGAGAATTGTTCAATACTCAGGCCTCAGTCTCACAAAGAGTGTATGTCAGGATTTTTACATATCCATGTATCTCCCTTAATCCTTATCAGGTTTCATTAGTTATTATGTATTATAGATGTGATCCCATAAAACTCTTCAATGTGCATTGTGGCCAAGAAGCCTAAAGTTTAGACAGACCTAGCACAGAATTCAAGATTGATGGAAAGTTATATACAGGCTGATACTTCCCATGATCATCATAAATCATGGCAGGTATAGAGTACATTCGTGGACACAGTGCCTCAACAGATATATAGATGGAACCTTCAGTGAGTCACTTAACCTCTGAAATAAGCCTATTGAAGAGAAAGAAGTAAAATATCAATTAAAGTAAAACTGGGAATTCTGTCAGGTAGCATTTAGGTGTGTCAAATCATTGTCCAATAATTGGGCTTGATTTCTTGTTTTACAACTTTCCTTGGCAGCTCTAGGTATAAACCATACTCTTCCATTTGATTACAAATTTGTAACTTGAAAGGGAAAGGGTGGTTTGATGAATCCCTTGGCCCTGGTTATAAAACAAAATTTAGTAGGCAGGAATTGAATTTGGAGAATAGAACCCCACTCTTTGTAACAGTTTGAATGCAACAACAAACGTGGACAGCAGCTATGTATACTTAGCAGGAATAACATTAAACTTAAAGATGGTAACCCAGGGCAACACTCATTTTGAAGTCATCCATGGTGATCATGTAGTGACTGTTGCGTTGGAGTTTCATGAGAGACAGACAGCGTCACTACAGGTGCAGTCTTGCATATGGAATTATTATAGTGAAAGAGAGAGACTACCTCTCTGGTAGAAGTAGCAAAGTTTTATTGTTCAAGACCACCTTTAATAGTTGGCTGGTCACATACACATTATTAATTAACAAGCAAAGCATTCATACTATTTTCTAAAGTTAGTTCAAACTTCAAAAAGACACAAAGTTTGAAACCTAGAGACAGCTGCAAAAGGGAGTTTGTCTAAAGACTTGAGATTACCAAGAGGGGAGTAAAACCTTTGAAGTTACACTATACACTCATGATAGAAAGCAGATTTATGGTTTCTTTTTCTGGCAATCTGGATGCCTACGCAGTTTTACAATAAGAGTTCACTTATCAACCCCTAGGCTGTGTCTCTGCAGAAAGGTTTTTAACCCCTTCTTTGCAGGCTTAACGGCCACATGACCAGAGTCACTGGAGATGGGTTTTTATGCCCTAATCCCCAGGCCCTATTCCATGCTGACCAGGGATACTGAGTCATCAACAGAGTTGCCTTCCACAGAAGTCTGTCCGCCTGCCTCTGGAACTTAAAGGGAGCATATAGTTTGTGAAGGAGCACACAGCTGTGGGATTTCACCCCACAAGTGACTTCATATTGGAATCTTATGGGTTCCAGGTTTCTAGTCAAAGATACTCACTGGACTTTTCTCCTCACTGCAGGAGGAGTATTGCAAGTGTTTGATCCAGGATATTTCTTATTTATTTATTTATTTATTAGTAGAGACAGAACTTCAATTTATATGCTCCTGTTAGAGTGCCGTAACATGACACAACTCACCAACATAATTTCACTTTATATGCCCTTGGTAGAGTGCCTTGGCCTTACACAGCTTACCACAGCTCACATAGCAACCTCCAACTCCCTGGCTTAGGTGATTCTCCTGCCTCAGCCTACCAAGTAGCTGGGATTATAGGCACCTGCCACAATGCCCTGGTGTTTTTCTTTTACAGTTTTGCTGTGGCCATCCCACTACTCACTGATCACAGGTGTTGTCCCAATACAGGACATTTCTTAGTTCTCCATCCACAGACAGAGAAGTGATCTCCCATTTGTACCTTACTGATTACATTAGCAACTGAGATTCCAGTCACTAGGCTAAAAGAAAAATTGAGAGTTCGTGCAGCAGTGAGACTCAAGCTTTATTTCAGATGGTAAAACTATATAGAGACACTTAATTAGGATGCTCTTTCTTCTTTTCTTTTTCTTTTCTTTCTTTCTTTTTTTTTTCTATTTTTTTGAGACAGACATTTTTTCATTTTGTTCCTTTTGATAGAATTCTGTGACATCAGAGCTCACAGAAGCCTCCATGTCTGGGGCTCAGAGAGTTCTTTTTTCTCAGCTTCCCCAGTAGCTCGAAATATAGGCTCTTGCATCAATGCCCAGCTATTTTTTATTGCAGATTGCCTGGGACCATTTTCAAACTCACCACCCTCATGGTGAGCCACCACTTCAGACATCAAAGATGGGATATTTTTAAAACTAGGTTTTGTGACCAGGAGTGGTTGTTCATGACTTTCATCTTAAAAATTTGGGAGGCACACTCTGTTGGATTGCTTGATCTTCTCAATTGTAGACCATCCTGAGCACTAGTGAGATGCCCATCTTTGAAGAATAAAAAAATGGTTGGATGTTTTGCAGGCTCCTGCCATGACAGCTGAGGGAATGGGTTCACTTGATGAGAAAACACGAAGTTTGCTGTGAGTTATGATATCAGTAAACTCTACCAAAGGAATAAAAAAAAAAAAACTCATTCTCAATAAACAAATGAAGAAAACCATTTGTATTGGAATTACTTGTCATTTTTACATTTTTTTGTTATAAAGATAGAGACTCTATTTATAATAGTCTGAAAGGTTCTGTGGCATCTACAGATCACAGAAAGCTCTAACTCGTTGGCTTAGTCAATTTTCTTCTCTCAGCCTCCTGTATAGCTGGGAATACAGGTGCACCCCACCCTACCTGGATATTAATTTTACTTTTGACCATGATTCTATTGTTGAAAAATTTCCCCTAGATTAGACATCAACTGGAGCAATTATTGTCTCCTAGGGAAAAATGTTTCCTAAATCCCCTATTAGTGAAGACCAGAGTTTACATAACTTTGACCCTTTGGTATATTAGATTCTTGTAGTCACTGTAAAATGTCCACACAGAGAATTCTGGACTCAACTCTGAATTTTTTATGCACATTAATATATCCAGATTACACACTCCACCTGTTCTGTTGCACTTTGTTATCTGGGCCAATATTCCCTTACCCCCAAACAATCCAAGACCACTGCCAGATATCTCTGGACAACCACTTCCCATCAGATCATCTGGAAGTCTCCTAAGGAACCAACTGCAAATGAACTTGTCCTGACTCATTGTTCCTGCCTCCCCCAGGGACCACAACAAATCTCCTCCTTTATGAACTCCTTCATTACATCTGCCTACTGACCAGTTCTTGTAATTTTGCTCTTGGAAACTGTATTTAGCAAAATTTCTTTCATTCTGTCTTTTCTTTCTTTCCATGATCACATTTTTGCACAGAATGTCAACTCATTGGTTGAAGTGATCCTCCTGCATCAGCCTCTAGAGTAGCTGTAATAATAGGTAAGGGATATAACAGTTGACTACCCTTTCTATTTGAGTAGAAACCAGGGCTGATCAGGGATGAGGTTGTATTTCTCTTGCTCAACCTTCTCTCTAACACCAGAGCTCAGGGGTTCTTCCCAATTTGGCTTCCCATAGCATCAAAATATTGTAGACATGCATGGGATCAATCATTGAGGTCTACTTAAGAAATGAGCTTATCGGAGACTCTGAGGATTATCCAGTCTTCAGGCCCCAGTGACACATAGGGTATATGTCATGACTGTTTTACATATTTATGGTGGGAGTTCCCCACAACTATGCATGAATCTCTTTTATCATTATCAGATTTCATTAGTTGTTGTGTATTATACGTGTGATACAACATAACTCTTCAACATGCCTTGTCACCAAGAAGCCAAACGTTTAGACACACCTATCACAGAATTCAGTATTTATGGTAATTTATAGATAGGCTGATATTTCCCATGATCTTCATATATAACTGGAGGTATGAAGTACACTACTGGGCATAGTGCCTCACCATATTTTGGGAGGAAATCTTCAGTGAGACACATACCATCCAAAGCAAACCTATTCTAGAGGAAGAAGTAAAACATCATGAAAAGTGGAACTGGGAATTCTGAGACATACCATTTAGGTCTGTCAAATCATTGTCAGATCAATGGTGTGATTTCATGTTTTCTAACATCCCAAGGCAGCCCTTGGTATAAACCACACTCTTCCATTTGACTACACATTTGTGGCTTAAAGTGGAAAGGATGGATTGTTGAATATTATGACCATGGTTGAAAAACAAAATTTAGCAAGCAGACATTGAGAGTAGAGAAAGGAACCCCATTATTTTTTTGTTGTTGTTGTTCACTCTTTCTATTTACCTATTCATCCATCTACTTATTTTATTCCTGTATTTTCCTATTATTTCACAGAATTTAAAAGCCTAAATTTAATGACAATAAGAATGTTTAAGATAAAAAATGAGAACAAAAATTTCATGAGGAATTAATGAAAGTCACTACATTCAGAAAATTAATCAGATGATTGCTGGGGAAAAATTAAATAATAATTATAGTAATAATGCAAAGTATGTAACATTCACTTTGCCAGATACAAGTATGTATATTATAGAATCCTTTGACCAGTTAACTTCTTATTTTTTCCAAAATCTCAAAAAAATTAAACAATAAATATTGATAAATAAAAATAAAAGATAACTTAAAAAAATCTAGGCAATAGTAAAATAAATACTTCAAAATCATTTTACTTTTTCTGGATACACGTGATATTCAAATTGGAGAAAATATATTATTATAAAGGTGAAATTACAAATATATTTCACTTATACATGAGGATTGAATACTATAAAAAACTTAATACCATGTTGAATTAAAAATTAAAGTTTAAATAATGTAATTTGGTCAAAATTAAATACAGTTTACATGAGAATTATTCACTATTTTCTTTTTTTTTCTTTACCCACACCTCTTGTCTCCTCTGTCTGTTCTCCCTTTCCCCCATGCCCCACCGTGTCATTATCATTAATTGTCTTCATATCAAAGTTGAATTCATAGGATTGTTACTTCACCATTCCTGTGATGCTTCACTGAAAATAATGTGTTCCACCTCCATTCAGGTTAGTAAAAATGCTTTAAAATACCCATTATATTTAATGGCTGAATAATATTCCATGGTATACATATACCACAGCATACCAATGCACTGCTGAGTTGAAGGACAATTAGGCTGTTTCCACATTTTGGCGATTGTAAATTGGGCTGCAATAAACATCCTAGTAAAAGTCTCTTTATAATAAACCCTTTTTTTTTTCCCTTCTGGATAAATGTCCAGGAATGTGATTGCAGGATCAAATGGGAGGTCTAGGTTAAGGGTTTTAATGTTTCTCCATACTTCCTTCCAAAAATGTTGTATTATTTTGCAGTCCCACTAGCAGTGCAAAAATATTCCTTTCTGTCTATATCCTTGCCAGCATCTATATTCTGAGATTTTGTGATAAAGGCCATTCTCACTGGGGTTAGACATCGTCTCAGGATAGTTTTAATTTTCATTTCTCTAATAATTAGGGAGGATGAGCATTTATTCATATGCTTAGTAGCCATTCAACTATCAGCTTTAGAGAAGATTCTGTTTATATCTTTTACCCATTGATGTATGGGATTGTTGGGTTTTTTCTTGCAGATTAACTGAAGTTCTGCATAGATATTGTTTATTAGACTTTTATCTGATTCAAAATTTGCAAATAACCTTTCACATTAAAAACATTGTCTATGTGCTTTGGTTGTCATCTTGTTGGCTGAACAGAAATTTTTAAGTTTCATTAAATTCCATTTGTTTAGTATTAGTGTTGTTTCTATTGCCATGGCAGTCTTCCTTATAAAGTTTCTCCACAGGTCAATATATTCCAGGGCTTTTCCTATTCTGTCTTTGAGGATTTTTATGACTTTATGACTTAAATTTAAGTCCTTTATCCTTCTTGAATTGATTTTTATAATTGCAGAAAGGTGCAGGTCAAATTTCAGTCTTTTCCATGTGGATATCCAGTTCACCCAGCATCATTTATTAAATAGGGAGTCTTTCCCCCACTGATGCTCTTGTTTGGTTTATCACAGATTAGGTGACTATAAGTTATTGGTTTCATTTCCACATTTTCTATTCAGTTCCAAATATCTATGTCTCCATTTTTATGCCAGTACCATGCTGTCTAGACCACTATGGACTTGTGATGCAGCCTAAAATCTGATATAGTAATACCCCTGTCTTTGTTTTTGTAACAAAGAACTGCCTTAGTTATATGGGTTTTTTTGTAATATACAAAATACAGAATAATTTTTTCCACATCTTGAAAGTAGGATATTAGTATTTTAATAAGGATGGCACTCAATCAGTAAAGTATTCTGGGAAGTGTAAAAATTTTAACAATGTTGATTCTTCCTATTCATGAACATGGTATTTTCTTCCATTTGTTGAGGTCTCCTCCTATTTCCTTTCTTAAAATTTGATATTTTCAGAAAAAAAATTTGATATTTTCTTTATAAAGGTCCTACACCTCTTTTGTTAGGTATATTCCTAAGTATTTCATTTTCTTTGGTGCTATGTTTAATGGAATTATGTCCTGAATTAAACTCTCATCTTGGTTGTTGTTGGTATATACAAAGGCAACTGACTTGTGGACATTAATTTTATATCCTGAGACATTACTCTATTTTTTTTTTTGCAACTTCCAAGAGTCTTGAGGTTTAGTCTCTGAGGTTCTGCAGATATAAGATCTTTTCATCAGAAAAAAAAAAAAAAAGGTTTTAATGTTCTCGGCTCCCATTTGGATGCCCTTTACTTTCTTGTCTTGTGTAATTTATTGGCTAAGACTTCCAGCACAATGTTGAATAGTCCTGGTTAGAGTGGACAACCTTGTCTGGTTCCAGTTGTAAGAGGAAAAGCTCTCCGTTTTACTTCATTCAGTAAAATACTAGGTGTGAGTTTGTCATAGATAGCTTCAATCAGTCTACAAAATGTAGCAAATATGCCTATACTCCTCAGTTTTCTAATTTTAAAAAGGATGCTAGATTTCATTGAATGCATTCATTGAGAGGATTATGTAGCCTTTGGTTTTACTTCTGTAAAGTAAATTAAGTGGTGAACAATGTTTATGGATTTGTATCTATTAAACCAGCCTTGCATTACTGGGATGAAACCTGCTTGATCCTAATATATGACTTTATTGATGATAAGCTGTAATCTGTTAGCTAAAATTTTATTACGCATTTTTGCATCATATTCATTACTTAAATTGGTCTGAAATTCTCCTTTTTAGTTGGGTCTTTTCCTGGTTTTAGTATTGGGTGACATTTGCTTCATAGAACGTGTTGGGGAAGATTTCTTACTCCTCAATCTTTTGGAATAATTTCTACTGTATAGGAGTAAGCTCTTCCTTGAAGGTTTGATAGAATTCTGGTGTGAAGCCATCAGGACCAGGGAATATTTTTGTTGGGATATTTTCAATTGTTTCTCTTATCTCAGTGCTTGAAATTGATCTGTTCAGGGAATCTATTACATCTGGGCTAAGACTAGGGAGAAATTGTGATTTCAAATATTGGTTCATTTCCTTCACATTATCAAAATTCTTAGCATAAAGTTCCTGGTAGTATTTAGAGATGATCTCTTGTATCTCTGTGACATCAGTTGTTATTTCTCCTTTATCATTTCTGATTGAGATTACTAGAGATCTAGTAATCTTCCAGCCATTAGTCTAGTCAATGGCTAATTTATTTTATTTATTTTACTCCTTCTTTCATTAATTTTCTGAATGATTCTTTTGTTTTCAATTTCATTGTTCTCTAATTTAATTTTGAGTATTTCTTTTCTTTTTCTGGGTTTAGGCTTAGATTGTTCTTTTTCCAGTTCTATCAGATGGCTTGTGTGTTTGTTCATGTGATCTTTCTGTTTTTTGAATGTAGGTTTCTAAAATGATAAATTTTCCTCTCAGGACTGATTTTGCTATATCTTATAGGTTTTGATAACTTGTGTCATCATTGTTGTTATACTCAAGGAAGTTAATTATTTTCTTTATAATTTCATCGCACACCAGCCATCATTCAGCATAAAGTTGTTTAACTTCCATGACTTTTTGTGAGGTTAAGCATTATTGCTGAACTTGAGTTTCACTTTTAGTGCCTTGTGGTGTGAAAAGACCCAAGGTAGAATTTTAATTTAATTCTTTTGATTATGTTGATGTTTTTTTTATTTCCTAGAATGTGATCAATGTTGGAGAATGTTCCATGTGACAATGAGAAGAATATATATTCCTTATCTTTAGGATGGAGTATTCCATATATGTCTATCAAGCACTGTTGTTCTAGAGTCTCATTTAAATCTCTAATATCTTGGTTTAATTTCTTTTTGGAGGGTCTTTCCACCTCTAAGAGAAGAGAACTAAAGTTACTTGTTATGTTGTTATAGGATGTCATATTGCTCAGACTAATCAAGGTTTATTTCAAGGATCTAGGAGCATTTAAATGGGGTGCATAAATATTTAGAATTCAAATGTCTTCTTGTTGTATTTCCCCTTGACAAATATGAAGTGACCATTTTAAATTTTTTACTTTAGTTACTTTTAATCCACATGTTTCTGAAAAGAAGATTGCACCCCCTCTTTTCTTCTGACTTCCATTTGCCTGAAAAAATGATTTCCAACACTTAAATATGAGTTTCAATTTATCTTTCGAGATGAAGTATGTTTCTGCAGACAGCAAATATATGGCTTGTGTTTTTTCATCCAATCAGTCAATCTATGATTCTTCAGTGGGAAATTCAAGCCATTGACATTTATTGAGATAATTGACAAGTGTACTCTCATTTTATTCATCTTATTTTGTGTAAGTCTAATGCTTAGTTTTTTCTTTTGCATCATTGTGGAAACTAGATACTGTCCTTAAATTTCTGGGTTTTTACTTGGCTGAAGGTCCATTGTGATTGTCAGTGTATAGAACAGGTTGAAATATTTCCTGTACACCTGATCTTGTTGAGGCAAATTTCCTCAGTGTTTGCATATCAACCAAAAAATTGATTTCTTCACCAATTTTAAAGCTTAGCATAGCAAGATTTACAATTCTGGGCTGGAAATTGTTCTGTTTAAGTAGATTTAAGATAAATGACCATTGTCTTCTAGCTTGAAAATTTTCATTAGAGAATTCTGAGGTCACCCTGAAAGGTTTGCCCCTATAGATCAGTTGGCACTTACTTCTGTCACCTTGCAGAATCTTTTTTTGTCTTGAATTTAGCAGAGTTTTTTTTTTTTTCTGGGGGGGGTGAAGCTGGGTTTTAATGTGGCACCTAAAGCATAAGGGGCTGGTGACCTAATCCTTTGAGTCACAGGAGCCTGTCTTGAATTTAGATAAATTCATCACCATATGCCTTGGAGAAGGTCTATTTGGGTTGAGGTGTGTAAAAGGAAGTATTGATTAAAATAAGAAAGGCATAAAATAAAGATTCAAGAGTAATATAGGTGTATATATGGTACCATGACCCACCCTTAAAGACCCCCAAATTCTGGGGCTTCTGGGGTTCCCTTGAAGTCAATAGGTTTTTGACAGCTGCCTCAGACACAGTACCCTACTTCCACCAGGTAGAGAGGATAGATAAAAAAAAACCCTATAAATCAAACCATAGAAAACAAACAATAACCCCCATAGTATAAAATTGGGGGTAAAAATAATAATAGAGGCAGAAACACTGGCAAAATGTAATTCTAATTATTAAATAAATAAAAAATGGAAGATTGTATTTAATCTATAATACTGAAACAAAAGAAAAAAGAAAAATGTCCAAACATAATTGAAATTAAAAATAAAAATAAATAAATGAATAAAAAAGTAACCCCCCCCCCAAAGCAAAAAGTCAAATAGTTTATATATCTTGGCAAATATTCTCTGGGCAGCACATGATCTTATGAGTAATGAGAAATTAATTTCATTGTTGATACAGCAGTACAAGATGGAGACTAGAGGCCTCAGCTGATTTCTTAGACACCGCAGACTTAGGAGACCAAATGTCTCCTCAGCCCACTTAAAAGGCATTCCAGACTGTGAACCTTAACCAAGTAGAAGCTTTCCAAGGAAATCACTTATCCCTGAGCTTTCTGCTGGCTTGGCTATCTTCTTATCTAGTGCACCAAATCCAATTTCCCTCAATGTCCCTGACAGCCAAAACTGTTAATCTGCCAAACACTTGGATTTCATCACTTCTCCAGCAACTCATTCCCCACCTTTGTGCAGCTCAGTCATTGGATTACTTACCCAAGGTCTCCCAGTTGATCTCAATGGTGCAACAAGCAGGGGCATCTCCAATAAAATTGCTGTGAAGGCAGCCCACAGCTGAACAGCATAAGTTTCTTACAGGCTCCGTGTCTCAATCCAGGACCCCAGACAGTGTCCAAAGCCATCTGTACAAAGGCCTGAGGTCTCCAAAGACAGTTCAATGGAGTGCCCCAGGTCCAGGAAAACCAAAACAACCCCCAGATAATGCTCCTCCCACTTGCAGTCTCACTGTTGCTATAGGTTCAGCTGCAGGCAGCCTCTGAAAAAGCAAATGGGCACCCACTACTTTCCGGTTTTCCATTGCTGTTGTCCTTCTTGTGAGGTCTAGAAGTCTCCCAATGGCCAGAGATGCCAGGAGTCTTCTCTCCCCACTTTAAATTTGCCTGGTTACACATAAGCTGCTACTTGGTTGCCAACTTGATTCGAACCCCATTCTTTGTAACAGTTTAAAACCAACAATAAATCTTACAGCAAGTACACATGTAGCTTAGCAGGAACAAGATTAAGCTTAAAAATAATATTCTCAGGGCAAAACTCATTGTGATGTTATCCATGGTGACCATGCATTGATGTCATTCTGGGATGTACTAGGATCCAGGCTTCTAGCCAAAGATACTCACTGGAATTTTCTGCTCATTTCAAATTATGTCTTGCAAGTGTTTGATTGAGGACATTTCATAGCCTTCCATCTAGAAGCAAAGAATTGATCTCCCATTTGTTCCTTATTGATTATATTAATGACTGTGATTTCAGTCACTAGGCTGAAACAACCATTCAGATTTGGTACAGCAGAGAGATTCAAGCTGCATTCCAGATGGTAAAACTGCATAGAGACATTTAAGTCAGATGTTCTTCGTCCTTTTTAAAAATTTTTTAAGACAGAGATTTACCTTGTCACTCCAGGTTGAGTGTTGTGCTATCACAGCTCAGAGAATCCTCCATCTACTGGGAACAGTTGATTCTTTTGCATCAGCTTCCCCAGTAGCATGAATTACAGGAGTGTAACTAAATGCCCAGCTATTTTTTTTTTTTCATATTAGCTGGGTCCATTTTCAAACTCACCACTCTCATGCTGAACCATCACTTCAGATGTCACAGATGGGATATTTTTCACACTAGGTTTTGTAGCCAGGGTTGGTTCTTCAGGCCTCACATCTTGGCAATTTGGGATACCCAGTCAGTTGGATTGTCTTAGCTTCTGATTTGGAAATTAGACTCAGCACTAGTGAGATACCCATCTCTGAAGAATAAAAATGGCCAGATGTTCTGCAGGCTCTTGGAATGCCAGCTGAGTGTATAAGGTTCAATTGATCATAACACTTGAAGTTTGCTCTGACCTATGATAGAAGGATACTCTACCAAAGTGGGGGGGAACAAGACACTGTCATAATAAATAACTGGTGAAAACCATTTGTGTTGGAGTTATTCCTCATTTTTACTTTTTATTTTTTGTAGAAACAGAGACTTACTTTATTTGTCACACTCAGTAAAGTTCTGTGGCATCTACAGATCACAGCAACCTTCAACTCCTGGGCTTAGTTGATTTCCCTCTCTCAGCCTCCCCAGGAGCTGTGAGTATAGGTGCATGCCACAGTGCCTGGCTATTATTTTTAGTTTTGACTACAAAACTAGTGTTGAAAATTTTACCCTATATTACATGTCAACTCTAGAAATGAATCTCTAATATGAAATTTTTTTTTCTATAACCCTATTAGTCAAGAATTCAGATGTTAATGTTCAGTCACTGTAAACAGCCCACACAGTAAATTCTTGACTCAAGTCAGCTTTTTTTAAGTGTGTTAAAATATCCAGATTGTACACTCCACTCTTTCTGTTGCACTTTTAAATCTTGGCCAATATTCCCTTGCCTCAATCAGTCCAAGTCCAGGGACCAGACATCACTGGAAGACCCCTACACATATGATCACCTGGCAGTCACCTAAGGAACCCACTGCAAATGAACGTGTCCTGACTCATGGTTCCTTGCTCACCCCGTTAACCAAAATAAATCTCCTCCTTTATGTAGTCCTGTATTTCATCTGCCTACTGACCTTTCCTCATACTTTCACTCTTGGAAACTGTACCTAGCAAAAATTTATTTTCTTTTCCTTTTTTTATTTTCTTCTCTTTTCTTTTCCTTTCTTTTCTTTTCTTTTCTTTTTTCGTCTTCTTTCTTTTTTCTTTCTTTCTATAATTCCCTCTATCTCCATATCTGTCTTTCATTATTTTTCGCAAGAATGACTCTCACTCTCTTCCCCAGGCTAGATTGTGCAAGACCTCAACCTTGCACACAATGACATCCAACTCTTAGTTGGAAGTGATCCTCCTGCCTCAGCCTCTGGAATAGATGGAAATATATATATAAGGGATACAACACTTGACTACCCTTTCTATTTGAGTGGAAACCTAGTGAGAGATCAGGGCTGAAATTGTCTTTCTGTTGCTCAGCCATGTCTCTAAAATGGGAGCTCAGGATATCTGTCCAATTTGGCTGCCAAGGGCATCAAAATATTGTAGTCATGCATGTAATAAATCATTGAGCTCTACTTAAGTTTGGAGCTTATGGGGGACTTTGAGGATTTTCCAATCCTCAAGCCTCAGTAATACATAGGGAGTATGTCAGGACTGGTTTACATATCCATGGTTGGAGATCACCAAAACTATATTACATGTCATGAATATCTTCTATCCTTATACGTTTTAATTAGGTTATTGTGTATTATAAATGTGATCCAAGTCTTCAACATGTATCACGGTGAGAATCCAAAATTATAGACACACCTACCATGGAATTCAGGATTGATGGAAATTTAAATAAAGGCTGATATTTCCCATTATCATCATAAATTACTGCAGGTATGAAGTACACTACTGGACACAGTGCCTCACCAGATTTTGAGAGGAGACCTTTACTGAGACACCTACTGTCCAATACAAGCCTATTCTAGAGAATGAAGTACTCATGAAAAATAAAACTGTGAATTGTGTGATGTACCATTTACATCTGTCACCTCACTGATCATTGGACTCAAGTCTTGTTACATAACATCCCAGGGTGGCACTAGGTATAAAACACACTCTTCCATTTGTTTGTAAATCATTGACTTGAAAAAGAAAGGATGTGTTGTTGAAAGCCTTGGTCATGGTTACAAAATAAAATTTAGGATACATGACGTAATGTGGAGAAAAGATCCTCTCTCTTTGTAACAGTTTGAACCCAACAACAAAGCTGGACACAAACTATGCATGATTAAATGGAATAAGATTAAGCTTAAAGATAATAACCTAGGGCAATACCCATTGTGATGTCATCCTTGGCTGTTATGTCCCACACAACAGAGAGAACTTTGGACCCCACTTTTGATTCAATCCATCAGTAGAAATTTGTTCATAATTTTTTACACCTTCACAGGCAGCTGATGCCTCTAAAAAGCAGGCAGTACTGAATAACAAAGCAAAAGGGTTCATATACTGTTAATATTTGCTGATGTAAGCAAGCACACTAATACAAAAGCTAAAATGTCACAATTTCACAATCAGCCAACTCTGTATAGCTCAGCATAGCTCAGTGGTCACAGGATAAGGGGTTGGAACAAAAGATGGGAATCACATAAAGAATACATAGTTCAGAACAAGTTGAGAAATCTTCCAAAGAAATCAGGACAAGATGAGAAAGTTTCTAGAGAACTGGTGATTTTCCACAAGGTTTTTCTGGCCTAAGCACCTCCCTGCATTCTTCCTTAACTTGAGTCCCTTCTCTTGAGGCTACACCCTTATGTGATTTTAGAAAGGCTTAAAGGAGGTTTCCTTTTTCAAGAGTAGGGAGCTCAGTTACTACAGAAGCCATGATCATCACATTGGTGACCATGTAGTGAACTTCACTGTGGAAAGTCATGGGATCCATGTCACAGATATTCACTGGACTTTTCTCACTTTATATGATGTCCTACAAGTGTTTGATCCAGGACATTTTTTGACCTCCATTCACAGACAGAGAAGTGATCTTTCCTTTGTGCCTAATGGATTATATTAAAGACTGAGACTTTGGTCAATAGGCTTATACAACAGTTGAGATTTTGTACAGAAGTGAGAATCAAGCTGCATTCCAGATGATAAATCTGTAGGACAGTTAAATAGAGAAAGTTAAGTAGGATGCCCTTTGTTTTTTCTCTTTTAATTTGTTTTTTTCTTTGAAACACAGTTTCTATTTTCACTCTCAGGAGAGTGCTGTGTCATCAGAGGTCACAGAAACATGTGGGGGATTCTTTTTCTTCAGCCTCCCCCAGTACCTTAAACTATTTGTGTCCACCTCACTGCCCAGCTTTTTTCTTTGAAAATTGTCTGGAACTATTTTCAAACTCACCTCCATTGGGGAGCCACCATTTAAGACATTGAATATGAAATAATTTTTAAACTAAATTTTGTGCGTAAGCGTGGTTGTTCATGGCTCTCATCAGGGCAATTTGAGAGACCCAGTCAGTTGGATTGTATGTGCTTCTGAAATGAAGACCAGCCTCAGCACTAGTGAGATACCCATCTATTAAGAATAAAAAACAGCCTGGTGTTATGAATGATCCTGGCATGTGACCTGATGGAATAGATTGACTTTATGAGAGCCTACTGAGCTATGAGACCAGGTTACTCTACCAAAACCAACAAACCAAGGCTCTGTCTCAATAAATAAATGGAGAAAAACATTTGCATTGGAGTTACTCAACATTTTTATTTTATTTTATTTTTTTTCATAGAGACAGAGAATTACTTTATCACACTAAGGAAAGTTTGATGGCATCTGCAGATCACAGGAATATCCAACTTTTGGGCTTATTTTCTTCTCAGTCTCCAGAGTAGCTACTTATACAAGTGCATACCACAAATCCTGACTATTAGTTTTATTTTCCCCATGTATATAGTGTTGAAAAATTTCCCCTTGATTAAATGTCAACTGGAGAAATTATTTTCTTACAGGGAATTTTTTTACATACAACTCCTATTAAGCAAGACTTCTGATTTCACACACCTCTTGACCATTTGGTATCTTAGATTCTTATAGAGTCTCTAAACTGCTCACACATTGAATTCTTGACTTAAGTCATGTTTTTCTATGCAAACTAAAATATACAGATTATACACTCCACCTTTTCTCTTGCACTTTGCATCTGGGCCAATATTTTCTTGCCCCATTCAGTCCTAGGCCAGGCAACAAACATATCTGGACAACTCCTACCCATCAGATAAACTGGCAATCTTCTAAGAAACCAAGAGCAAATAAACTTGTCCTCACTTATTGTTCTTTTCTTCCCCCAAGGACTACAATAAATCTCTTCCTTTATATAGTCCTGTATTTCATATGCTTACTGACCTTTCCCCTTAATTTTACTGTTGGAAACTGTATCAAGAATAATGTCTTTCTTTCTTTCTTTCTTTTTTCTTTCCTTCCTTCCTTCCTTCTTCATTTTTTATATCCATCATTTATTAATCTTCATGAGACCAACTCTCACTCTGTTCTCCAAGCTACATTGTCCATGAACAAAGCATTACACACAGTCCTTTCTCAAGGTTAGGGAGCTTTTTCAAGGGTAGGGCACTCACATCCAAGTCTTCCATAGAACATATCTTCCTACCTCAGCCTCTGGAGTAGTTGAAAATATACGAAAGAGATACAACACTTGACTTCCCTTTGTATTTGAGTAGAAACCCAGTGGGAAATCTGGGCTGAGGTTATATTTCTATTGCCCAGCCTTGTCTCTAACACAGGAACTCAGGGTGTCTGCCCCATTTGGCTGCAAAGACCATCAAAATATTATAATCATGTGAGGGATAAGTCATTGAACTCTACTTAAGTAATGAAATGTTTGGGGACTTTGAAGATTGTCCAATCCTCCAGACTTGGTGACACTTAGGCAGTATGTCAGGACTGTTTTACATACCCAAGATAGGAGATCACCACACCCATGCATGGATCTCTTTTATCTTTATCAGGTTTTATTTGTCACTGTGTATTTTATATGTGATCAAACATACCTCTACATCATACATTGTGGAAAATAAGGCAAATATTTATACACACCTAGCATGGACTTAGTTTCTTGGAAATTTCAAGATAGGCTGATATTTCCCATGATCATCATAAATAACTGCAGGTACTGGACACAGTGCCTCACCAGAATTAAGAGGGATATCTATTGTTCAAAAATAAACCTATTCTAGAGAAAAAAAATCACACATCATGAAAAGTAGATCTGGGTATTGTGTGATGTACTTTTTGTCTGTCAAATCATTGTCTTATAATTGGGCTTGATTTATTCTTCTATAAAATTTCAAGGCAGCACTAGGTATAAACCACACTCTTCCATTTGATTACAAATCCATGACTTGAGAATAAAAGGATGGGTTGTTGAATACCTTGGGTATTGTTACCAAAAAAAAAAAAAAAAAAAAAAATTATGAAGCACAACTTTAGGGTGGACAAAAGAAGCCCAGTTTCTGTAACAGTTTAAACTGAACAACAAACCTTGACAGCAACTATGCATACTTAGCAGGAATAAGATTAAACTTAAAGATGATAACCCAGGGCAACACCTATTGTGATATCATCCAACCTGACCATGTAGTCACTTGACTCTAGAATGTGGTGTGATCCAGGTTTGTGGTAAAATGTACTCCCTGGAATTTTCTACTCTCTTCAGCTGATGTCCTGCAAGTGTTTGATCCAGGACATTTCTTAGCCCTCCCTTGACAGACATAAAAGTAATCATCCATTCATGCCTTATTTATTAGATTAATGGCTGAGATTTCAGTCACTATCTGACACAACAGTTGAGTTTTGGTTCATCAGTGAGACTCAAGCTGCACTCCCGGTGGTAAAACAGTATAGGGACACTTAAGTAGGATGCTCTCTGTATTTTTTTTTTTTTTGAGGCAGAGTTTCACTTTATCTGTCTCAGTAGTGTGCTGTGCCATCAAAGCTCACAGAAACCTCCATCTTTGGGGATCATGCAATTTTTTTGCCTCAGCCTCTCCAGTAGCTTGAAATACAGGAGCCTGCCTGCCTCAATTCCCAGCTATTTTTTTGTGGAAGATTGGCTGGTAATATTTTCAAAATCACCATGTAAGCCAACACATCAGATCTCAAATGTGGGATATATTTTAAACAATGTTTTCTGCCCAGGGGTGTTTCTTAATCCCTCTCTTTTTGTCAATTTGGCAGACTGTCAGTTGGATTGTCTGAACTTCTGAGTTGTAGACCAGCCTCAGAACAAGTAAGATACCCATCTCTGAAAAATAAAAAAAGGATGAATGTTGTACAGGTTCCCTTCATGCCAACTGAGGGAATACATTTGCTTAATTAGAACACTTGAAGTTTGCTTTGAGACCAGAATACTCAATAAAAGGCAACAAAACAGAGTCTTTCTGAATCAATGAATGCAGAAAACCATTTGTATTGGAGTTACTCCTCATTTTTACTTTTTGTTATACAGACAGAGAATTAAAATATTTATCACACTCAGTAAAGTTCTATGGCACTGACAAATTTCAGCAACTTCCAACTTCTATGCTTTCTTCTCTATAACTCCCGAGTAGCTGAAACTACAGGTGCACACCACAATGTTTGGCTATTATTTTTACTTAGACAATGAATCTACTGTTAAAAAAATTTTTTTTCAAGATTAGAGGTCAACTGGAGAATCTATTCTCCCATAGGGAAATTTTTTCCTACAACCCCTATTATTCAAGACTTCAGATTTTACACAACTCTGACTCTTTTGTATCTTAGATTATTCTAGTCACTCAAAACTTCCCACACTGTGAATTATTGACTGAAGTCAGGTATTTCTATGAACCCCAAAATATCCAGATTATACACTCTAAACCTTCTGTTGCACTTTTCAATCTGGGCCAATATTCCCTTGTCCCAATCAGTCCTAGACCAGTTATCAGACATCTCTTGACCTCTACCTATCAGATCAACTGACAGTCTTCTAAGGAACAAACTGGAAACAAACTTGTCCTGACTCATTGTTCCTTCCTTGCCCTGCAGACAACAGTATATCTCCTTCTTTATTTAGTCTGGTATTCCACCTGCCTACTGAACTTTCCTCATAATATCACTCTTGAAAATGGTACCTAGCAAAACTAATTTCTTTCTTTCCTTTTTTCTTTCATTATTTTTTATGAGACCAACTCTCACTGTGTTCCCCAGGGGATATTATCCATGACAAATTTGCACACAATGATATTTAACTCTTCAGTTGAATTTATCCTCTTGCCTCAACTTCTGGAGTAGCTGAAACTCTAGCTAGGGGATACAACACTGGTCTATCCTTTCTATTTTAGCAGAAACCCAGTGAGAAATCAGGGCTGAAGTGGTCTTTCTTTGCCCAGTCTTGTATCAAACAGGGAAGCTGAGGGTATCTGCCCAATTGGCCTGCCCTTAGCATCAAAATGTTGTAGTCATATGGGAGATAATTCATCAAGATATAATTAAGAAATGAACTGATCAGGGACTTTGAAAATTTTCCAATCCTCAGGCTTCAGTGACACATAGGGAGTAATTCAGGACTGTTTTACATATTCGTGATGGGAGATCACCATAATTATCTATGGATCTCTTTTATCCTTACAAGTTTCATGACTCATTGTGTATAATACATGTGATCCAACATACTTCTACAACATGTATTGTGGACAAGAAGCCAAATATTTATACACACCTAGCACAGAATTCAAGATTCATCGAAAGTTCAAGGTAGACTGGTATTTCTCATGAACATCATAAATAAGTGCAGGTAGGGAATACACTACTGGACACAGTGCCTCACTAAATTTCAAGAGGGAATCTTCAGTGAGACACCTACCATTCAAAACAAGCCTATTCTAGAGAGAAATGAAACATCATGAAAAGTAGAACTTGGTATTGTTGTACGTACCTTTTAGGTCTGTGAAATCATTATTCAATCACTGGGCTCGATTTCATCTTCCATAACATCCCAGGGCAGAACTAGTTATAAATGACACAATTACTTTTTATTACAAATCCATTACTAGAAAAGGAAAGGATAGGTTGTTGAATCCTTTGACCATGGTTCCAAAACTAAATTTAGGGATCAAGATTTGAGGGGAAACAGTGCTTCACTATATTTTCAGAGTCAACCTTCAGTGAGACACCTATCCTCTGAAACAAGCCTATTCTAGAGAAAGAAATAAGACAGGGGGCAGAGGCAAGATGGAAGACTGGAGTCAGATTTCTACAGAGGAACCCTTTCCAGAAGGAGTTTTAAAAGATAGGGTTTGGCAAGTAAGCAGATGTTATGGAGCTAAGCCCAGAGCAAATAATGAATAACACACATCTATCCTGCTGAGGAGAGCTGGGACCCCAAAGGTACAAACAAAATGTACAAAATCCATCACCAAGAAGTCAGGGTCTTCTCCTCCATGAGAAGTTCTCTCAGTATACTGCATGCAAACAAGCTAGTAGAGTTCAAATGTCCTCCCTTTCTATCCACAGGAGAGACCCTCTGAAAACTAGAACTCCCACACCCACTAAGGTGCAATAGCACTCTCCTGCTGGGCATAAACCTGTATAAAACTGTATATATTCTCTCTCTACAATTCTGAACTACAAGCACTCTCCATTCTCACACTCAGGTCTGGGAGTCTTTCCCCCAGTTAGTCCAGATTCTTGGGAATTTTCTAAAGGCATGTGGATAATGTGAGGACTATAGCTGGTCTGTGCTGATTCTGTGCACAGGAGTAAAAACAGGGTGGTCAAATGAGAGGGAAACATACATAATCAGTTGTGCTCTGAGGGGCAGAGAAGAAGCTGCAGCAGAGGTAAAAATAGGCCTCAAACACCAGGGGATACTCTGGAAAGACATGCCCACCCTGTCTCTCAGGATAACCAGAGGAAGCCAGGCATCTTCCCTGGTAGCAATCACTGAAAGAACGGACATGGGATGAAAGTGCAGTCCCCAGGAGTAAAGGATAGAGGCCTGGCCAGAGAGTAGGGCCTAGAATGCACATGTAGAGCCCACAGATGCCCAGGGATGCCTAAGCCAGAGGATTATTTTACTAAGACTCAAACGTAGCTGGACTTCAGGGGATTATACCCGAGACAAAGGACAGCAGACAGAGGCTGCAACTGAGAGCTGAATGTAAGCTCTAACCACACCCACGCCAATAGAAACTGTAGCCTAGACCAGGTCTGATCTACCAGAAAATATATCTGGGACAGAAATTCTGTGCAGTTGCTTTGTGCTTTTAAGCCAGCAACATTAATCAGAGGTGCAGCTGGAACTGAGCCACCATTAAGCATCTGAGGTTGCCTGGGCTCAGATCCGCCTGCTGCATAATGGCAGAAAGTAGCGGCCTGACTCAGGAGACATATATCTCCCTGTGAGTCAGGTAGGCTATAAGCCCTGGGGCTTCTTCTCAGTGGATGGAACTGGGTCACAGACCTATAGGTTTATCAGTGACTGGGTGCGACAGAGGTATAAGATCGGGAAGGTCATATCAACTTTCCCAGATTAATTTATTTGCCAGGTGTGTCCTGTTGATCTGCTGGACCACTGGAATGAATCATACTTTAGCTGCCAGCAAACTCCTGCTATCTGGTTGCCAAAGACCTTTTAAACTAGCCAACCTGAGACCAGTGCTGAATGGGTCAATAGATTTGGACCTCTTGAACTGGGCCAATAAACCAAGGACTATCAAAAATGGTGCCCTGGGTGTGTGCTTATGAGATGATTTGATTCTTTTCTTACAATTGTTGACTATGTGGGGGCATGGTGATTAGTTCCTAGTATGTCTTCACAGCTGAGACTTCAACCTAGAGAAACTGATTCACTAGGGTAGGACAGAGACCAGCTGAAAACAAAACAGAGTCACAAAGCCCTACCACACCAAGCAGGCCCCAGTTTATCAGGCCATAGCACTGTATGGATCCATGGAAAAACTCCAGGGGAATAGGTATAAACACCAGTCTCAGATTTAGGGCAAAGGGCTAGTTAATTACTACTTCTGGAGTTGCCATCCCAACTTCTGTTTATCTGCTCATCTAGCCAAATCATGTAAAATAAGCATGGGGCACAATCAGCAGAAAAACTCCTGTAACATGCATAACCAGAGTATATCAACCACTCCAAAAAAAAAAAAAAAATATGGGGCAGATGCAACTGAAGATCCCAATCATAACCATATGGCGGAGATGTCAGAAATTGAATTCAGTATATTTACTTCAAGTAAAATTAATATAATAGACGTAAAGTTGGAATTAGAAACTCAAAGAGCATTTCAAAAGTTCTCTCAGGAATTCAATGACTTTGAAGACAAAATCACCAAAGATTGTGCTGCATTGAGACAAAAATTTGCAACCCCCAAGATCTGAGAAATACAGTAGAATTCTGCAATAAAAGAATGGAGCAAGGACAAGAAAGGATTTCTGACATTAAAGACAAAGCTTCTGAATGCTCCCAAGTGCTGAAACAAGAAGAGAAATGGACAGCAAAAATGGAAGTTTCTCTTAGACAACTCTGGGATAATTCCTTGAAATCTAATACTAGCCTTTTAGAAATACCTGAAGGTTATGAAGTTGCTTCACAAAACACATAGGCATTTCTTCATGAAATTATGAAAAAGAACTTTCCATACATGCCAAGAGATTCTGAAATTCATATAGAACCCCAGCACATCTCAACCTGTATAAGAAATCACTCAGGCATATCATAATTAAATTCACTAAAATTAATATGAAGGAGAAAATACTGTAAGCAACCAGACACAAGAAACCATAATCTACAAGGTCAAGAATATCAGAATGACTGCAAATTTTTCTGCTGAAAACATTCAACTTATAAGATAGTGGTCATTGACTGGTAATCTTCTAAAACAAAACAACTTTAAATCCAGGATCCTGTATCCAGCCAAATTGAGTTGCATTTATGATGGAAAATTTAAATACTTTAATGACATTCACATGTTGAAGAAATTTTCCATAATGAAAACAGCTCTCTAGGATATTCTCAGACCTATCCTCCATAATGACCATTGCAATCCCCCACCCTAAAAGTAAACTCACTCAGGACTTTTTGATCAAATTCTACCTTTTTTATTTTTTTTGAGACCGAGAGCCTCAAGCTGTCCCCGTGGGTAGAGTGGAGTGGCATCACAGCTCACAAGAACCTCCAACTCCTGGATTCAAGTGAGTCTCCTGCTCTGCCTCCCAAGTTGCTGGGACCACAGGTGCCTGCCACAACGCCTGGCTATATTTGGGTTGCAGCTATCATTGTTATTTGGCAGGCGCCAGATAAATTTGAACCCAATACGTTAGTTGTATGTGGCTGTCACCTTAGCCACTTGAGCCACAGGCACTGAGCCAATCAAATTCTTACTTACAAAGTGCTGAAAAGATTAAAAATTTTCATTGGATTTAAAAAAAAATGATACCAAAAATGTTATCAGCCTTATCAATATTATCAATTAAAGTGTGGCTTCTACTGTTTTTTTAAAGAGGCACAGGTTAGATGACTGGATACAAAAACTCAGGCCAGATATCTGTTGTATACAAGAATCTCATCTTACCTAAAAAGATAAATGTACACTCAAGGTGAAGGGATGGTCATCTATATTTCAAGAAAATAGAAAGTAGGAAAAAGCAGGTGTTCTATATTTATTCGCAGATACAATAGGCTTTAAACCACAAAAAGTAACCAAGTACAAATATGGGCACTTCATATTTGTTAAGGATAATAATCAATATGAAAATATTTCAATCATTAATAATGGTTCACCCAAGTAGAATGCTCCTCAATGTATGAGAGTCCCTCTAATGAGCATCAGTTACTTGATATCTTCAAGTAACTCCAGCTTCATCATAGTCAGAGATTTCAACACTCCTTTGTCTGTGTTGGGTAGATCCTTCGATGAGAAGCTAAGCAAAGAAATTTTAGATTTAACCTTAACCATTCAACACTTAGATTTAACAGACATATACAGATCATTTCAATTTGAATACACAATTTTCTCAAGAGCACATGGAACATACTCCAAAATTGATCACATCTTAGGTCACAACTCTAACCTTATTAAATTAAAAATAATAGAAATTATTCCTTGCATTTTCTCAGATCATCATGGAACAGAAGTTGAACTTAGAAACAACAGGAATCTGCATACTCATACAAAAACATGGAAGCTAAATAACCTTATGATGAATGATAGCTGTGTCACAGATGAGATTAAGAAAGAAATTACCAAATTCTTGGCACAAAACCATAAGGAAGATATGAATTATCAGAACTTCTGGGATAGCACAAAGGCAGTTGTAAGACAGAAATTTATAGCATTGCAATCCTTCCTAAAGAGAACTGAAAGAGAGGAAGATAACAACTTAATGAGACATCTCAAGCAACTGGAAAAGGAAGAATATTTAAATCCCCAACCCAGCAGAAGAAAATAAATCAACAAAATTAGAGTACAGTTAATAAAATTTAAAACAAAAGCATTATACAACAGATCAAAAAATCAAAAAGTTGTTTATGAAAAGGTCAATAAAATAGATAAACTTTTGACCAACTTAATCAGGGAAAAAAGAGCAAAATCTCTCATTTCATTAATCAGTAATGATCAAGATGAAATAAAAATAGGTACCTCAGAATTTCAAATAATCTTTAATGAACATTACAAGAAACTTTATTCCCCGAAATATAAAATACTGAAGGAAATTGATCAATAATTGGAAGCTCACCACCTTTCAAGATGTCACAATTCTACCAAATCTTTAAAGAGGAATCTTTATATCTATTATCTTAGAATCTGTATTACTTAACCTTTTCCATGCTGGAGGCGGCAGGTTCAAACCCATCCCTGGCCAAAAAAACAAAAAACAAAAAGCAACTTTTACAAAATATAGAGAAAGATCTAACAAGGAAAGAAAATTATAGACCAATATCAATAATGAATATTGATGTGAAAATATTCAACAAGATCCTAACAAATGAAATCCAGCAATGCATCAAACAAATTATAAACCACAACCAAATTGGTTTTATCCCAAGATCTCAAGGCTGGTTCAATGTACACAAATCTATAAATATAATTTAGCACATAAACAAATTAAAAAACAAGACTACATGATTCTCTCAGTTGATTCAGAAAAATCTTTTGATAATATCCATAATACATAAGTGGAGGGATGAGGATGGGTAGAGGAAGGGTGATATTGTCAGAGCACACCTATGGTTCATCTTTTAAGGCTATATGTGAAGCTTTAGAAATATAGAATATAAATGTCTTAACACAATAACTAAGAAAATTTTATAAAGGCTATGTTAACCAGTTGGATAAAAATATTTGAAATTTGATATAAAACCAGCACATTGTACCCAATTACTGCATTAATGACACACCTAAGATTTAATAAAATTAAATAAATCATATATATAAATAGAAAAAAGAAAATATCATGAAAAGCAGAACTGTGAATTATGTACCAAATCATTGTCTGATCATTGGGCTCATTATCTTGTTCTTTAACATCTCAGGGCAGCACTAGGTGCTGTGACTGAAAAGGATAGGATGGAAGAGAAGGATTGTGACATTACAAATCTGTGACTTGAAAAGGGTAGGATGGGTTGTTGAATCCCTTGGCCATGGTTACAAAACAAAATTTAGGAAGCAGAAATTGAGGGAGTAGAAAAGAATCCCACTCTTTGTAACAGTTTGAACCCAACAACAAACCCAGACAGCAACTACAAATATTTAGTACCCATGGTGACCATATAGTGACTAGATCCTAGAATGTCCTGGGATCCAGGATTCTAGTCAAAGATACTCCTTTGAGTTTCTGCTCACTACAGCTAGTGATCTGAAAGTGTTTGACCCAGGATATTTCTTAGTCCTTCATCAAAAGTCAAAGAAGTTATCTCCTATTTGTGCCTTATTTATTACATTTATGGCTGAGGTTCAAGTTACTAGACTGACAGAAATGTTGAGATTTTGTACAGAAGTGAGATTCAAGCTAAATTCTCAATTGTAAAACTACACAGACACTTAAGTAGGAATCTCTTTGTTCATTTTTTCTTTTGTTTTGTTTTTTGTTTTTTTCAGAAAGACTTTTAGTTTGTCTCTCTTAGTAGAATGCTGTGTCATCACAACCCACAGAAAGTTCCATCAGTTGGACTCAGGCATTTCTTTTGCCTCAGCCTCCCCAGTAGCTTGAACTATAGGTGCCCACCTCAGTGTCCAACTATTTTTTCATTGCACATTGTCCAGGACCATTTTGGAACTTACCACCCTCATGCTGAATCACCACTTCAGATATTGAAGATGGGATGTTTTCAAACTACATTTTGAAACCACTAGGCAGGGATGGTTTTTCATGCCTCTCATCTTGGAAATTTGGTAGGGCCAGTCAGGTTAATTGTCTGATATACTGAATAGGAGACCAACCTGAGTACTTGTGAGATACCCATTTCTGAATATTAAAAAATGGCCAAATGTTATGCAGGCTCCTGGCATGCCAGCTAAGGCAATACATTTACATGAAGAAGACTTCATGTTTTCTGTGAGCTATGATATCAGGGCATTCTACCAAAGGCAACAAAACAAGACTCTGTCTCAATAAATAAATGGAGAAAACTTTTGTACTGGAGTTACTCCTCATTTTTCCTTTTTTTTTTTTTTTTTATAGAGGCAGAGACTTAACTTTATATATCACATTCAGTAAAGTTATGTGGCATCTACAAGTCACAGCAAACTCCAAATCTTAATCTTTGGCGATTTATTTCTCTCAGCTTCCCAAGTAGCTGGGACTACAGGTTCTTGCCAGAATGCTTGGTATTGTTTTTACTGTTGACCACGGATCTAGTGTGGAAAAATTTCCCCTAGATTACATGTCAACTGCAGAAATTATTCTTTCATATGGAATTTTTTTCTACACTCCCTATTAGTTAAGAATTCAGAACTTAAACAACTTTGAACTTTGGTATCTTAGCTTCTTGTAGTCACTCTAATCTGTCCACATAGAGAATTTTTGACTCAAGTCAGATATTTTTATGCACACTAAAATATTTAGATTCCATACCCCACCTCTTCTGTTTCAATTTTCAATGTGAGCCCATATTCCTTTGCCACAGTCAGTCCAAGACCAAGGGACCAGACATATCTATACAAACCGTACCTATCCGATCAACTGGCAGTCTCATAAGGAACCGATCACAAAAGAGCTTTTTGTGACTCATTGTTCCTTCCTCCCCCCTGGAATCCACAATAAATCCCCTCTTTTATGTAGCCCTGTAGTCCATTAGCCTACTGGTCTTTCATTGTAATTTCACTCTGGAAACTGTACCTAGCAAATTAATTAATTTTTTTCTTTCTTTCTTTCTTTCTTTCTTTCTTTCTTTCTTTCTTTCTTTCTTTCTTTCTTTCTTTCTTTCTTTCTTTTTTTCTTTCTTTCTTTCTTTTTTTCATTTCTTTCCTTTTTTCCCTCATTCCTTTCCCCCTTCCTTCTTTCATTTTTCTTCTTCCTTTCTTCTTTCTTTCTTTTATGCTTTCATAATTTCTCAGAGACTTACTGTCACCCTGTTGCCCAGGATAGATTGTTGATGAACTCAGCCTTCCACACAATGACATTAAACTCTTTGGTTGAAGTGATACTCCTGCCTCATCCTCTGGAGTGGCTGTAACTATAGGTAAGGGATAAAACACTTGACTACCATTTCTATTTGAGTAGAAACCTGGTGGTAGATCAGGGCTGAGAATGTCTTTTTGTTTCTCAGCCTTGTTTCTAACATGGGATCTCAGACGATCTGCCCGATTTGGCTGCCCAGAGCATCAAAATATTTTGGTCATATGTAAGATATATCATTGAGCTGTACTTAAGAAATGAGCTTATCAGAGACTTTGAGGATTGTACATTCCTCAGGCCTCGGTGACACATAGAAAATATTTCAGAACTGTTTTATACATTCATGATGGTAGATCATTACAAATTATCATAGATATATTTTATCCTTACTAGGTTTCATTCATTACTGTGTATTATATAGTGTGGCCAAGAACCAAAAAGTTTAGGCACCAATAGCACAGAATTCAGGATTGATTGAAATTAAAAGACAACCTGATATTTCCCATGATCAGCATAATTAAATTAAGGTATGAAGTACAGTGACTTGGCAGATTTCTAGAGGA
This sequence comes from Galago senegalensis, assembly GCA_963575145.1. Taxonomy (NCBI): domain Eukaryota; kingdom Metazoa; phylum Chordata; class Mammalia; order Primates; family Galagidae; genus Galago; species Galago senegalensis. Next base: position 39,731 of record CAUYTI010093617.1, read on the forward strand.
GACCTTCAGTAATACACCTAGCATCCAAAACAAGCCTATTCTAGAGAAAAAAGTGAAACTTCATGAAAACTAGTAATGGGAATTCTGTGACATACTATTTCAGTCTGTCAAATCATTAAATGATCATGAGAATCGATTTATTGTTCTTTAACATCCCAGGGAAACTCTAGGTATAAACTACACTGTTATATTTGATTACAATTCTGTCACTTGAAATGGAAAGAATGAGTTTTGAATTTCCTGGCTAAGGTTGCAAAACAACCTTTAGAAAAATAAGGAATTGAGTGTGGAGAAAAGAACCCCAAACTTTACAACAGTTTGAACCCAACCACAAACCCAGATATCAACTATATATGTTTAACAGGAATGAGATTAAGCTTAAAAATTTTAAACCAGAGTAACACTCATTGTGGTGTTATCCATAGTGACCACATATTGACTTCATCCTGGAATGTCATGGGATCCAGAATTCTGATCAAAGATACTCACTGGAGTATCTTTTTTTTCCCTTTACTTCAGCTGATGTCCTGCAAGTGTTTGATTCAAGCCATTTCATAGTCCTCCAACCATAGACAGAGAAGTGTTATCCCATTTATGCCTTATTGATTGCATTAACAGCTGAGATTCTAGTCACTATGCTGAAATAATCATTGAGATTTTGTGCAGCATTTAGACTCAAGCTGAATTTCAGATGGTTCAATTCCATAGAGACACTTAATTGGGATGCTCCTTCCACTTCTTTTGTTTTTTTCATTTTGAATCAGGATTTAACTCTGTCATTCTAGGTACACTGCTGTGCCATCACAGGTTACTGTCAGGGCCTGGGGTTTGCTAGGTCGTGGGCCTGGCTTGGGTAGGTTCTGGACATGGAATGCTAAGCTACCTTGTTCAGGAACAGTTTCTCTTAGGTACCCAAGGGCTATCTACCTTAGCTGGAGAGAGAGTGTCTTAGAAAGACTTAAGAATTCTTCTTAAGATATATAGATCATAGTTTTTAGTAGAGCAGAGAGTCACCATGCTGGCATTCTTCAGGCAGGAGAGGAGACAGAGTGAGCCCATAATAGAAAGTGCATGCCCTTGACTGCTTTCTCCTCCAGCCTCATATAAAGCTGATCTCCTGCTTCTCAACAGCACAGATGTAGAAACTGCCAATTCACCATTGCTCTCATCTCACAAGCTCTCATCCTTGTTAGGAGAGCTAACCTCTCTCCAGGCTCTTTCCACCAAGGTGTACCATTACAAATATTTCTTGTAACTCTCACTCCTCCTAGCCATAGGTTATACAGGATGCTACAAGTTATAGATCCTCCATCTCCTGGGCTCAGTCAATTCTTTTCTTGAGGTACATCATTATTTTATTTTTTCCTTATACAGAGAGATATTTACTTCACTTACACACTCAGTAAACTTTTGTGGCATCTACAGATCACAACAACCTCCAGCACTAGGACTTAGATGATTTTCTTCTCTTAGCCTCTGGAATAGCTTGGAATACAGGTACAGGCCAAAATGACTAGCTATTATTTAGACTTTTGACTACAAATCTTGTGTTGATAATTTTGCCCTAGATTAGATATCAATGGTGAAATTATTCTCTCATAGAGATTTTTTTTTTCCTACAACCCCTATTACTCAAGACTTTAGATTTTACACAGCTCTGACACTTTGGTATCTTATATTCTTGTAGTCACTCTAAACTGACCACACAGTGAATTCTTGATGCAAGTCAAAATTTTTTATGTACACTACAATATGCAGATTCTATACTCCACCCCTTCTGTTGCACTTTTCAATGTGGGCCAATATTCCCTTGTCCCAACAAGTCCAAGATCAGGTAACAGACATCACTGGACAACCCATTCCCCGATATATCACCTAGAAGTCTCCTAAGGAACCAACTGCAAACAAACTTGTCCTGACTCATGGTTCCCTACAACCACCAGAGACCACAAAAAACTCCTCCTTTGTGTAGACCTGAACTTTCCTTGTAATTTTGTTCTTGGAACCTGTACCGTGCAAAATTTCTTTCTTTGTCTTCCTTCCTTCCTTCCTTCCTTCCTTCCTTCCTTCCTTCCTTCCTTCCTTCCTTCTTTCCTTCCTTCCTTCCTTCCTTCCTTCCTTCCTTCCCTATTTCTTTCTTTCTTTAAATCCTTATTTAATTATTGTTCATGAAACCAACTCTCACTGTCTTCTCCAGGCAAGACAGTCTATGACCTCAGCCTTTCATATAATGACATCCAATTTTTTCATTAATTTGATCCTCCTGCCTCAGCCACTGGAGTACCTGGAACTACAAGTAAGGAATACAATACTTGACAATCCTTTTCATTTAAGTAAAAACCCAGTGGGAGAACAGGGCTGAGGTTGTCCTTCTGTTCTTCAGCCTTATCTCTAACATAGGAGCTCAGGGGATCAGCCCAACTTGGTCTTCCAGAGCATGGAAATTTTGTAATCTCCTTGGCATAATTCATTGAGCTCTTACTTATGAAATGAGCATATTGGGGACTTTGAAGGATGTCCAATCCTCAGGACTCAGTGACACATAGGAGTATTTCAGGACTGTTTTACAAATATGAGGTGGTAGTTCACCACAACTATATATATATATTTTTTTTTCATTCAGCCTTATCAGTTTTCATTAGTTATTGTATGCTATACATGTGACCCAACATAGTTCTTCAAAGTATATTGTGGCCAATAAACCAAAACTTTAGACACACCTACCATGGAATTCAGAATCAATGGAAAATTAAAGGCTAATATTTCCTATGATCCTCATAAATAACTGCACATATTGTGTACACTACTGAACAGAGTGCCTCACCAGATTTTGAGAGGGAAACTTCAGTGAGACTCCTACTGTCTGAAACAATCTTATTCCAGAGAAAGAATAAAATATCATGAAAATTAGAACTGGGAATTGTGTGAGGTACCAATTAGGTCTATTGGGCTCATTTTCTTGTTCAACAATATTCCAGGTTAGCCCTAGGTAAAAACCACACTCTTCCATTTGATTACAAATTCATGATTTGAAAATGAAAGCATGGATTTTTGAATCCCTTGGCCATGGTTACAAAACAAAATTTATGAAGCATGACTTCAGTGTGGAGAAAAGAACCTCACACTTTGTGACAGTTAGAACCCAACAATATTCTGGGAAAGAAACTACACATGATTAGCAGGAAAAAGATTAAGTTTAAAGATGGTAACCCAGGACAACACCCATAGTTATTTCATCCATGGTGACTGTGTAGTGACTTTATCTTAGAATGTTATGGGATCCAAGCTTTTGGTCAAAGATACTCACTGAATTTTCCTGATCATTTCTGATGGTTCCCTGCAAGTGTTTTACACACACACACACACACACACACACACACACACACAATTCTTAGCCCTTCATCACCAGGGACATGATCTCCCATTTGTGCCTTTTTGATTACAATAAATACTGAGATTCCATCACTAGGCTGACAGAACAGTTGAGATTTTCTATAGCAGTGAGACTCCAACCTTCATTCAGGTGGTAAAACTGCATAGAGACACTTAAGTAGAATGCTCTTTTTTTCAGACAGAGTTTCACTTTGTTACTCTCCTTAGAGGGCTGTACCATCATAGCTCACAGAAATCACCATCTCCTGACTCTGACAAATTCTATCATATCTTCCAAAGGTACAAGTATGTATATTTTACAACATTTTCCAAGGCATAGTAAAATAATAAATTCTTCCCAACACATTCTATGAAGAAAACATTACCCTGATAACCAAACCAGAAAAGAATACGTCAAAGAAAGAAATTATAGACCAATATCATCAATGACTCAATGTAAAAATATTCAATCAGATCATAGAAAATAGAATTCAACAACACATCAAAAAAATGTACTTAATGATCAAGTTGGATTTATTCCACAGGTTTTGTTCCACATATGCACATCTATAAATATAATACATCAAAACAATAAAAACGACCATGAGATTCTCTTAATTGATGAAGAAAAAGCCTTTAATAATATCCAGTTTCTGTTTGTGATCAATTTTTTTTAAAAAAAAATAGGCATAGAAGAGATGTACATTTCTTAAACTGAAAGAGAACATTTACAACAAACTCACAGCAAATATCATATTGAATGTTGTAGAATTGTAAACACTTCTACTCAGATCAGGAATGAGTCAAGGATGCCCACTTTCTCTACTGTTATATAAGATAGAAATGGAAGATTTAGCTATCACAATCAGGCAAAAGAAGTTGATCAGGGTATCCAAATAGGAGAAGTGATCAAACTTTCACTACTCACTAATGACATAATCCCATTACTGGAAAATAACAGATACTCAATTTCAAAACTCTTAGAAATGATCACGGAATACAGCAACATCTCAGGATACAAAATCAATACTTAAAAGCCAGTCGCTTTTACATACACCAACAATAGTCAAGCTGAAAGAAACAATCAAGGACTCTATTCCTTACAATAGTGCCAAAGAAGATTACATATCTGGAAATTTACCTAAGAAAAGACATGAATTATCTCTATAAAGAGAACTATGGAAATCTGAGAAAAGAAATAGCTGAAGATGCTAACAAATAGAAAAACATACCATGCTCATGATAATGTAGAATCAACATTGTTAAAATGTCCATACTACCCAAAGCAAGTGAGTCAGGGATTTTTGTCTACCAGAGTCCAGGTAAAATCAATGAGCTCATCAGGGTTTTGTGCCTGACAGAGTCCCAGTAATGTCAATGCCTTCTCCACTCGGTGACCAGTCTTTGTGGCCAACCAGCAGAGATACTCGAAGCCTATCTGCCTCAGGCACTCAATGGGCACTGTAGAATATTATGCTTTGGTTCAATCTAAGCCTGGAATTTGTTTTCTTGAAGTCATGATTTTCCTCGGTGGGGAGGATGTGTGTTTATCTCTTCTCTCAGTTCAGCTCCCCAATTTCAGCTTTGTTGGGTTCTTCTGGTAGTTGTTTCTCTCCCTGAACTGATGTTTATGTTGAAAGCTAGCTCTATTCAGCTCTCATCTGCTATTCTTCCAAATTATTATTGAATGTGAAAATTTTAGTTAGGGAATATAGCCAAACCGAGGATTTAGCAAAGTACAAAATACATTGAAACCAGGCAGACAAATAAACAGACTAAAATGCTACCAGACATACAAGCACACCAATGCCCAGGCACTCTGCCACATGTAAACAAACAGACAAAGAAGTAAAAAAAGCAACAGACAAACCAGTCAACTAACAGATCAAAAATGAAAGAAGGAAAAAGAAACAGAAAAAAAAAATAGTGATAATAAAAGATAACAAAAGTAATGTTGGTCATAAAATGATAGAGCAAACAAATAGGAAAGCAAACAATCCAAGAAGAGAGAGAATCAAAATATATATATAATAGAAATAAAAAGTAAAAAATTAAAAATTAAAAAAAAAAAGGTAAAAGGAGGGCACCACTAGGGAAATTACTTTTTTTTGAGTATATACAAACAAGTCCCTTTTTCAATGTGGTGGGGTTTCAGTTTAAAATATATATATAATTATGCTGCAGCATATATTCTAGAGAACAGGTGGTGCTGTGAGTGGTCCCTATGTTAATATCAAAAATAGAAGGGGAAGAAAAAAATATATATATATTAGTTTCATAGAAGGTTCTATGAAACTAATATATACTTCTCAAATGGAAGAAACAACTTACTTCTAGCCCAAGATTTTGGGGAGGGGAAGGGGAGGGGAGAAGGGTGGCTGGGTGGTGGGAGGGTAACCAGAAAGATCACCTATATTTCTGTCTAACAAGGGTACAAGTGAACTTTTCTAGAACTAGGATGTCAAGGTTTTGACACAATGACTATGCAAATAACATGAAATTTATTTGAACCAGCTTGATGAAAGTATGTCAAAATGTATATGAAAACACTACACTGTACCCCATGTTTGCATTAATGTATACAGCTATCATTTATATTTTTATATATATATTTATTTATATTAATATATATAATATATATTATATATTTATATTAATATATATATAATATATATAAATATTATATATATATATATATATAATCTTTGCTGGCAGGATGCCCAGATTTTCCCTACAACAGTTCCCGCAGAGTGTTGGGCATCTTGCCTTAACTTCAGATGTCGGATGGCTGGCTGAAGATCAAATTGAGGTTGCTATACTTCTGGGGGAGGTGTTATGGAGAAGCCATTTTGGAGGTTTTATATTACATCTGGTTCCTGGCTCGCCACCCACTCTTATCTGTCCTCCAAACTTGGGACACATTTTCGCACTTCGCCAGACTTTCACTCAACTCCTAATTTCCCCTCGAACAGAAAACTATTGTGGTCCGAGAGAAAGAGCTGGGGCACCCCTTTCACAGTGTTTCAGTGGGGGAAGGCCGCAGCCGCTGCTGCCGCTGCCGCAGCCCGTCATGGTGGGACATTCAAAAGATTTTTCAGTGTTTGTAGGAAGGGAACCGATTCTCAGCACTCAAATCCTGATTTCCCCTCAAACAAATCTTTGTGGTCTGAGGGAAAAGAGCTAGAGTGCTCCTTTTGACCTCAGCATTTAGTTTATTTCTGAGGGAGGAGGAGCCACAACCACTGCAGCAGAACAAAAGACTCTTCAGTGTTTGAGAGATGGGAACCAATTTACCCTGCGGGCACGGGGTCAGTGCATCTCCACACAGTCTTCCAAAATTACAGGATGGATTCGTTCCCAAGCAGAGTACCTTCCCCTTGAGTTTCTGTCCGAATGCCTGGATCTCTGACACCCCACACTGGGTCCAAATGTCTCCCATTTCGGGCCATCATATTCCGCCTGGGAATCCACACCTCACCACTCTCCCTGTGAGACATGCAAACTCTCCATGAATTGGGCACAGGAGCCTTTTGTTGGGGAGGGATTGGTTTCTGTCTCCCAGGAAGCAAGCCATGGACCTGGCGCCACAGAACGCAAGCCATGGACATGGAGCCGCAGGTTGCAGATGGTGCCGTTTCAGCTACTGTCCTGTTTTTTTCTGGCTGACACTGTAGTTCTGGGCTACACTTCCAATCCAGCAATTCACCTCTTTGCTGCTCGCCTGTGCTGCTTATCCGTGCAAGGACTCCATGTGGAAAAGATCCAATAACCCACTCTTACCTGAAACCACCAGGAGAGTTGACTCAGGGATGCATCTTCTCCGCCATCTTGCTCTGCCTCCCGCCTATCTTCTTTAAAGCAATTTCTTTTCGAGTCCTTTGCCCAGCCTGAGATGGGATCACTTGTTCTTTTCTAGCTAATACATTTGAGTTGTCTATGGATTCTGGTTATTAAACTTTTGTCAGACACATAACCTGCAAATATCTGCTCCCTTTTTAAGGGCTGTCTGCTTGATTTACTTACTGTGCTCTTAGCTGGGCAGAAGCTTTTTAGTTTGTTCGGTTTCCAATAGTGTATTTTTGATGTTTCAATTGCCCAGGAGATCCTCCTCATGAAATTTTTGTCCAGGATGATTTCTTTAAGTGTTTTCCCTAAACTTTCTTCAGTATTTTTATAGTTTAATGTGTTAAGTTTAAATTTTTAATCCAGGGAGAGTGTATGTTAGTTAACGTTGAAAGGTGTTGGTCTAGTCTCAGTCTTCTACAGGTTGCCAGCCAGTTTGTTAAATAGGGAATCTTTCCCTGACTCAATGTTTTTAACTGGTTTGTCAAAGATCAGGTAATGGTAAGTAGCTGAATTCATCAGTTGGCTCTCTATTTTGTTCCATACATCTTCCTGTTTGCTATTCTACCAGTATCATGCTGTTTTGATAACTATCAATTTATAGTATAGTGTGAGGTCTAATAGTGTAATTCCTTCTGCTTTATTTTTATTTCTGAGTTATGTCTTGGGCATTCTATTTTTTTATATTTCATATAAATGAAGTATTACTTTTTCAATATCCTTAAAGTATGAAAGTGGTTCCTTAATAGGAATTACATTAAAATTATATATTGCATTGGGTAATATGAACATTTTAACAATGTTTATTCTTCACAGCCATGAGCATGGTATGTTTTTTCTCTTGTTAACCTTTTCAGCTATTTCATTTCTAAGAGTTTCATAGTTATCTTTATAGAGGTCTTTCACATCCTTTGTTAGATAAACTCCCAAATATTTCATCTTCTTTAACCCTACTGTGTACTGAATGGAAACCTTTACTGTTTTTTCAGCTTGGCTGCTGTTGGTGTATATAAATGTTACTGATTAATGAGTGTTGATTTTGTAACTGGAGACACTGCTGTATTCCTTGATTACTTCTAAAAGTTTTGTGGTAGAATTTATGGTGTTTTTTAGATATCCAATCATATCATCTGAGAAGAGTGAAAGTTTAACCTCTTCTAACCCTATGTGGTTACCCTTGATCTCCTTTATTTCCCCAACTGTGATTGCTAAAACTTTCATTACAATGTTAAAGAGCAGTGGAGACAATGTGAAACCTTGCCTTGTTCCTAATCTGAGTGAAAATCATTTCAATTTAACTCCATTCAATAAAATATTGTCTGTGGATTTTCTGTAAATGGCCTGTCAGTCAGTTAAGAATTGTCCCTTCTATACCAATTTTCTTAAGGGTTCTGATACTGAAGGAATGCTGGATATAATCAAATTTTTTTCTTCATCAATTGAGAGAATCATATGGTCTTTGTTTCTTAATTTGTTTATGAGATGAATTATATTATAGATTTATGTATGCTGAACCATCCCAGAGATCTTGTGTTAAAACCCACTTGGTGTGGTGTATAATTTGCTTGATGTGTTGCTTGATTCTGTTGGTTAGGATCTTGTTGAATATTTTCACATCAATATTCATTAGTTATATTACTCTACAGCTTTCTTTTCTTTTTTTATGGTTTGGCAGTCAAGGTGATGTTTCCTTCATTGAATGTGTTGGGTAGTATTCCTTCTTTTTCTATATTTTTAAAAAGGTTGAGTGATATAGGTAGTTGGTCTTTAAAGATTTGTTAGAATTCTGACTTGAAGCCATCTGGTCCCAAGAAGGCTTTCTATAAAGATTTTGTATAGTTGATGCTATTTCAGAATTTGATATAGGTCTGTTCAACATTTCCACTTCATTATGGCTAAATTTGGGAGGTGGCATACTTCCAATTATTGATTGATTTCCTTCAGAATTTCATATTTCTGTGAATAAAGCTTTTTGTAATATTCATGGAGGATTATTTTAATTCTTAAGGGGTCTGCTGTTATTTTATCTTTACCAATTCTGAATGATGAGATTAGAGATTTTACTCTTTTTTTCTTGGTTAGGTTGGACTAGGGTTTATCTATTTTATTAATCTTTTCAAAAAACAAACTTTTTGAATTATTGTTCTGTTCTATAATCCTTTTGTTTTAAATTTTGTTTAATTATGCTCTATTTTTGGTTATTTATTTTCTTCTGCTAGATTTTGGATTGGAATATTATTCCTTTTCCAGTTGTTGGAGATTTTTCATTAAGTTGTTAACTTCCTCTCTTTCCCTTCTCTTGAGGAAGGCTTGCAATGCGATTCATTTTTCCATTAGGACTTCCTTTGCAGTATCCCAGAGGTTCTGATAAATTGTATCTTCATTATCATTTTTTTGTAAAGATTTGGTAATTTTCTTCTTGATCTGACCCACCTATCATTCAGTATATCATTATTTATCTTCAGTCTGAAGGTTTCTGTTGTTACTGAGTTCCACTGTTATTTCATGATGTTCTGAGAAGATATATGGAATAATTTCTATTCTTTTAAATTTGCTGAGGTTAGATTTGGGACCTAAAATGTGGTTGATTTTGGAGTATTTTCCAAGGACTGATGAGAAAAATGTGTATTCAGTTTTGTTAGGATGACATTTTCTGTAGATGTTTTTAAATTACAAAAGTTGAATCATTAAATTTAAATCTAATTTTTTTTTTTTTTGCTAAGCTTCTTTATGCAGGATCTATCCAATACTGCTAAAGGCATGTTAAAATCTCTGACTATGATGAAGCTGGGAAAGAACAAGTTGCACATTCCGGTTAGAGTATCTCTTATATACTGAGGTACATTCTGGTTGAGTGAATATATATTGATAATTGAGATCTCATCATATTTAGTCTTATCGGTAACAAATATAAAGTGGCCAACCTTATCCTTGCTTATTTTTGGTGGTTCAGAACCTATTGTATCTGTGAGTAAAGTTGCAACACCTAATTTTTTCTGCTTTCCATTTCCCTGGAATATAGATAACCAGCCCTTCACCCTCCGTATATATTTATCTTTAAGATAAGATTCTTAGCAGATGTCTTGTCTGAGTTTCTGTATCCAACCAGCCAATCTGTACCTCTTTAGAGGAAAATTTAAGCAATTTGCATTGATTGAAATTATTGATAAGCCTGGTAAAATTTTGAGTATCGAGTTGCTTGAATATTCAGTGAACATTTTTAATCCTTTTACCACTGTGGAAGTTGGAATTTGATGAAAAGCTTCCGAGTGAATTTACTTTTGTGGTGGAGGATGACACTGGTTATTATGGAGAATAGGTTTGAGAATTTCCTAGAGAGCTAGTTTAGTTAAGGCAAATTTCTTCAACATGTGGATATCATTAAAGTGTTTAGTTTCTCTATCATGGATAAAAGATGAAGATGTATCAGGAAACTGGGTACAGGATCCTGGGTTGAATGCTGTTTTCTTTTAGGAGATTAAAAATCAATGACCACCCTCACCTAGCCTTAAAGGTTTCGGCAGAGAGATCATCACTCATTCTAATATTCTTCACTTTTCTAGGTTATGGTTTTTTTACATCTGGATTCTGTCACAATTTTCTCTTTCATTTTAACTGTAGTGTTAATTATAATGTGCCTAGGTGATGTCTTATTCCAGTTGAGTTGTACTGCAGTTCTGAATCTGTCCACTACCTGAATTTCAGAATCTCTTGGCATATCTGAAAAGTTCTCTTGCATAATTTTATTAAGAAGAGACTCTGTGTTTTGTTAAGCAACTTTGTTACCTTCATGTTACGTGGAGGTTCCACGAGAGACAGACAGCGTCACTACAGGTGCAGTCTCGCATCCGGAATTATTATAGTGAAGGAGAGAGACTACCTCTCTGGTGGAAGTAGCAAAGCTTTATTGTTCGAGACCATCTTTTATAGTTGGCTGGTCACGTACACACTATTCATTAACAAGCAAAGCATTCATAGTATTTTCTAAAGTTAGTTCAATCTTCAAAAAGACACAAAGTTTGAAATATAGAGACAGCTGCAAAAGGGAGTTTGTCCGAAGACTTGAGATTACCAAGAGGGGAGTAAAACCTTTGAGGTTACACTATATGCTCATTATAGAAAGCAGATTTATGGCTTCTATCTCTGGCAACCTAGAGGCCTACGCAGTTTTACGATAAGAGTTCACTTATCAACCCCTAGGCTATGTCTCTGCAGGAAGGTTTTTAACCCTTTCTTTGCAGGCTTAACAGCCACATGGCCAGAGTCACTGGAGATGGGTTTTTATGCCCTAATCCCCAGGCCCTGTTTCATGCTGACCAGGGATACCGGGTCATCAACAGAGTTGCCTTTCACAGAAGTCTGTCCACCTGCCTCTGGAGCTTAAAGGGAGCATATAGTTTGTGAAGGAGCATACAGCTGTGGAATTTCACTCCACAGTTCACGCCACACCTTCAGGGATTCCAAAAGGTGAGTATTAGTTTTCTCTGAATTATCCCACAGCTCTCTGAAAGAACGATGTTTTTGCTCATCATTTATTTTTGTCTTTGAGTGCTTGAGTGCATTCAAAAGCTTTGTCTTCAATGTCAGAGATGCTTTCTTCTGCCTGACCCACTGTCCTAGAGAGAGATTTTACTAAATTTTACAGATTCTTGAGGGCTACAAACTCTTGTCTCAATATGTCAAAATTTTTGGTCATTTTATCTTAGAAATTATTGAATTCTTGAGACGTCTTTTGAATAATTTCTTGAAATTTTAATTCCCTCTTTTACTCCATTCTCTTGCTTACATTTGCTATCCAGACTCAATTTCTGACATATCAGCCATCTCTTTATGGATGAGGTCTTCAGTTGCATCTGCCATTGTTGCCGAAGTTTCTCTACTGATTCTTCCCCATGCTTCATCTGCACCATTTGGCTTTTCTCCTAGTGCTTTACCAAGGAAGAAATCAGAGCTACAACCTGAGAAACTGGTGGCTCCCCTGGTTTTGTGGGACTAAGTTACTCTTTCTTAATTTCAGCTCGTTTCTGTTCTATTGTAATATATCAGTTACTCTGGGTTGAAGTCTCAGCTGTGGAGAATTAACAGCAATTAAGTCACCTTGCCCCCACAGACAAAAATTACGAAATGAAAATCATACCTTCCCACAACCACATGCACAGGGCAGCACTATGGATAGTCCTCATGTGATTGGCCCAGTCCTAAAATCCAAATCAATTGTCCTAGTCAGCACTAGTCTCAGGTGGGGGAGTTCCAAAAGACACTGACAACTAGATAGCAGAGGTCTGAGGGCAGCTCAGACTAGCTTTGGCACTCCTTTAGGTCAGAAGGACCAACCTGGCAAATAAATTAGTCTGGGAAGGTTTATGCCTCCTTCCTCACTTTACACGTCTGTCACACCCAGTCACTGGTAACCCCAGTGGGGCTGGGGCTGTGTCCCAATTCTCCCCAATGAGCACATGCCCTAGAGTTTTATGCCTCCCTGAGTCAGAGAGATATCTATGTTTCCTCATCCAGGTCTCTGTTCTGGGCCACTGTCTGGCAGGGGGAGTTGAAGCATGACAACTTTGTGTGCTTACTTGAGGTGGATTGGTTCCCTTACTCTTGATTGATGCTGTTGGCAGAAAAGCACAACTTCATAGAGTTTATTTCTGTCCTCATTTTCAGACTTCTTGTGGTGACTGAAACCATGACTCAGTTCCAGGCAGTGGCAAGCAGTTGAACCTCACACTGTGCTCACACTGAGCTGTCAATTCCTGCCTCTGCTGCCTGCCTTTGTCTCAACTAAGATGCCCTGGGGCACAAGTGTGTCTCAGCCTCAGTAAATGGGAGATCTGACACAAGCTCTCCCAGGAAGTCTATCTGCTGCCTTCACATATTCTAGTCCGTGTGCTCCTTTACTCATGTCTCAGATCCATTCACCAGTAGCTGATAACAGAGTAGGTGCCTGCCTTCCTCTGATTGCACAGAGAAATAGGGCATGTCTGTCCAGGATAGCCATTGCAGGGGACCATGAGCCTTATTGTTACTGCAACTGCTCTTGTTCTAAGCCTGGGGCCACTGCCAACACTTTTGAATTGTTCCCTCTCTGCTGACCATTCTTTCCTTACTCCTGTTCCAAAAAATCAGTACAGCCAAGCAAGGGCCCTTTCCCCGTCCACACTTCTCAAGAAAATGCCCAAGAACTTTATAAGGGACACTCTTCCAGACCTCTGGGTGAGAGTGGAGTGGATTGCTGAAAGTTCAGAGTTGCAGGTAGAGAGTATATTCAGTTTTGCACAGTTTTATGCCTGGCAGGAGAGTGCCATGACACCTGAGTATGGGTAAAAGATTCAGTTTATTAGAGGGTCTCTTCCATGGGATGGGATAGGATGGAGGATGACTCTGCTCGCTTGTTTGTATGGAGTTTACAGTGAGGCCTTCATATGGGGGAGGGGACCCCCATCTGCTTGGTGATAAATTCAGTATCTTTTGCTTGTATCTTTGGGATTGCAGCTTGCCTCAGTAGGGTTGTTATGCACTGTTCAATGTTCTCTCTTGACTCAGATTCACACTATCAGCTTACTTCCTAAACTTCTGTCTTTTAACTTTCCTTTGTAACAGGAGCCTCTTTGAAAAGCTGGCTGAAGTTCTGCATCTTACCATCACACCTATTCCCATTTTTCTTGGGTATCTTCCTTTACATCTGAAAAGACTGATTCCATAATCACTCATTTATTAGAACCTTTTGCAATTATGGTCCCTACTCAAATGTTAAAAACTGATAATGGATATGCATATATTTCTAATAAATTCCATCAGTTTTTTAGAGCTTATGATAGTAAAAACCTTATAGGTATTCCAGTAAACAGTAAAGTACAAGTAATTATTGAATGTGAATGTCAAAACGGAACATTAAATGAAATACTCTTTCAACAGAATGTGGAAATAGGATATAACACTACCCTGAAGAATAAACGTCATTCAGCATTATTTACTCTAAATTTTGTAAATTTGGATTCTGAATATAACACTCCAGCTACAAAACTAGGTATGAAGCAGCAATCTGTACCTTTTAAATAATCTGTTTATTATAAAGATAATTTAAAAAGAGAATGACTGTGGTAGTGAGATGGGGAGGGGGGTATGCTCTTTTCTTTACAGGAAACAATCAATTCTGGTTCCTGGAAAAACACATCAAACTGCAACATGACACCAACACCACCACTACAACTTCTGCAATGGGCACAGCAAAAGAGAGTTCGGAACCTGACCAGGAATCTGATTATGTGAATATCCTCTCTGTCACTGGAGGAACAGAGAAACCGATTGTTCAGCCCATCCAGTAGGAAATTACAAAGGAACTGGAGCCCCCTTCCTCCAGTAACATGGAGAGGGATCTCTCAACTATGCCTGGAAGCAAGAAATCATAATAGTGAGCAATCATCCAATGATTTCTCGAGTCTTGTTTCTTACAATGATAGCCATACTTAATACACAGGTAAGTGCACAACAAAATTATACTTATTGGAGTTATATTCCTAACCCACCATTATTGAGTGCAGTTTCATGGTTTGAACTTCAGTTTGTATATATGTGAATGATAGTTCATGGCTTCTCAGATCATATGATGATTGAGGTTTTTTTAAAGCCAGAATAAGAGGGGACAATACACTCCAATTATTTCACTGGAGTCACAGACCATCTATACGTTTAGGCCCAAAACCACCTTGTTTATCTTTTGATTTACAACAGTGGGTAGTTTTAAAAAAAAAACTCTCATCATCATGAAATGTATTTACTAACTATAATGACTTTTGCTAAGCTAATTTTAACACAACATGTATCATTGCCCCATTTGTCTTATTGTTAGCTGCATGTTTTTACTGATATTGTGGACGGGATTAAATGGTAAAAATGTTACGGCTCATATTTAAGTGCTTTGAGAGGAACTAAATTTGGAACTGTCACTGAATAGAGACCATCAGCATATGTGATGGAAAAATTAGGGTCTGGTTCTAGTCACCTTAGTCATACAAATTCCACTGATATAATATACTTCTCATCAAAGGAGATTTTGGGAAAGAAAGAATTTTTGCACCATGTGCTCCAGGTATTTATGGCTATCCATCACAACCTGATTTATGGAAAGTTGGAGTGACTTTATTTGGATTACGTGCATGGAAAGGTCTGTATATACACAAATTAGACATTGTTCTTACCATACTTTCCATTTCAAGTCACAAGAAGGCCATTTTACTAATGCTGGTGTTAAATTTCCCTATGCTTGATTAGTTGTAAATATTATTTGGAATAAAGACACAAGAGTATTCCGTTGTCCCGGTAAATGTCAAATGTTTACATGTTTTACTGTATCCATGAGATTTGATTTTTCCTGAGATAGCATTTATTTACTTCAGGCCACAACTGGCATTTCACTTCCTGTGAAGATGATGAGACTGTGGGAGGAGTCCCCAGCCATTTCCATCCTAATGGGTTTAGCCCAGAAGCTGAAAAAAGAGGACGAAATGGTTTATTGGTCTACTGATAGTGGTAATTCTTGGGATTATATCTGTCACTTCTGCAATCGTCACTGGAATAACCCTTACTGAATCCATAGAGACTGAAAAATTTGTGTCTAATTGGCATAAAGATACTGAAAAACTTTGGGTTCCTTAATAATAAATTCATGCTAAAACACATAATGAATTGGCTGATTTAGAATATACAGTAATTTTGATAGGTGATCAATTGTATAGTTTAGAGAAGCAAATCAAATTAAAATGTGATTGGATGTTTGTTCTTATTATGTAACTCCCATTTCTTATAATGAAACATTGTTCCCTTGTATGAAAGTCAGAAAATATTTTTTAAACCATGAAAATTTAACTGCTGATATAATTGAGTTACAACATCAAGTGTATAAAAGTTTTGAGCAAAAATTAGAACAAATTAATGGAGATGAAATAACAGAGATGCCTGAGATAAAGGCATATCTAAAGGAATTGCTCAACTGAATCTGATGGACAAAGTTGGTCCTTTATCAGGGACTTTTGCCAGTTCTCTTTTCTTTTTTCACCTAATTAGATTCATGTTATATTTAATCATCAAAAACTTTTTCCAGGTAAAAAGAACTAGTGAGCAGAATGCTTCTGTGTTTTTAGCTATGAAGGCAGTACTAGCCAATAATTGGCAAAAGAGAAATAAAGAGTTACAGCCTCCCATGCTTCCATATGGTAGTTTAACCTCAAGTGCTGCCTGAGGAATGTGGCCCCAGGATGGAATCTCCTTATATGCCTGGACCTGCTGAAAAGCAGAAAGCTACAGTTCACAGAAAGGAACTTTCCAGTAGGCCAATCCAGGTTGTAACTGGTGGCTGAACACCTGTACAGGCATTGGACCATTGTATTTTCTTCCATTCTCCTGATTTAAAAAAAAAAATAGATGCTAGTTTTAGTTTAAGGAAATGGGCTAACAGACAGCCTGGCACCCCTGTGGGTTAGCCCCAAGGAAAATGTTCTCAATTTGTTTCAATAGTATACATGCTCAGGACTAATTGTGCTTTATTTGAATTTTTATGGAAGTTTCCATTGTTTCACATAGCTTTCTTATGTTTGTTATTTTTAAATTTTGTGGGATGTTTTAGAGTATATAAGAGGATCAATATAGATAGGTAGTTGATGAGTGCCTGATCCATTCTCAGTCTCCCTTTCATGCTAGTGCATTTCATCTTTAGTGCATCCCTCTCTGTCACCAATCAGTTAGCCCCGAGAACAACAACAGGAATGGAGCATACTATTGGATATAGTACCTCCTCAGATTTCTATAAGGAACCTTCAGTAAGACACCTACCACACGAAACAAGCCTATTCTAGAGAAAGAAGTAACACATCATGAAAAGTAGAACTGGGAATTCTGTGATGTACCATTTAGGTCAGTCAAATCGTTGTCTGATCACTGGGCTTTATTTCTTGTTCCATAACATCCCAATGCAGCACTAGGTATAAACCACCCCATCTATTTGATTACAAATCCATGATTTCAAAAAAAATAATAATAATAATAAAAGGATGGTTTGTTGACTTCCTTGGCCATGGTTACAAAACAAAATTTAGGAAGCAGGAATTCAGTGTGGAGAAAATAACCCCACTCTTTGTAACAGTTCGAACCCAACAACAACCCAGGACAGCAACTACACATGCTTAGCAGAAATAAGATTAAGCTTAAAGATGATAACCCAGGGCAACACCCATTGTAATGTCTTCCATTATGTCCTTGTATTCACTTCATCCTGGAATGTCCTGGAATCCAAACTTCTGGTCAAACATACTCACTGAAGTTTTCTGCTTATTTCTGTTGATGTCCTGCAAGTGTTTGATTAAGGATATTTCTTAGCCCTCCATCTATACACAGAAAAATGTTCTCCCATTTGTTCCTTAATTATTAAATTAAAAGCTGAGATTTCAGTTACTATGCTAACACAACAGTCAGGATTTTGTACAGAAATGAAACTCAAGCTGCATTACAGATGGCAAAACAGCATAGAGACACCTAAGTACCATATTCTTCATTCTTTTATTTTTTCTTCTTGAGACAGAATTTCACATTGCCATTCTTGCTAGACTGCTGTGCCATCACAACTCACAGAAACATCCATCTCCTTGTCTCAGGTGACTCACAGCCTTCCTAGTATCTTAAATTACAGGTCCTCGCCTCAATGCTCAGCTATATTTTGTTGAAGATTGGATTAGACCATTTTAGAACTCCACAACTTTCTGGTGAGCCAACATTTCAGATATAGAAGAGGGGATGATTTTAAAACTAGATTTTGTGGGCAGGAGTAGTACTTCATGCCTCTCATCTTGGCATTTTGGAATGCCAGGTCAGTTGAATTGTGTGAGATTCTAAAGTGAAGATGAGACACAGCATTAGTCAGATACCAATCTCTGAAAAATAAAATCAGCCAGATGTTATGCAGGCTCCAGCTGTGCCAGCTGAGGGAATATATTTGGTTCATTAGAACACTCGCAGTTTGTTGTAAGCTATGATAAGAAGGGACACTACCAAAGGCAATAAAACAATGATTTATCTCAATAAATAAATGGAGAAAAACATTTTATTGGCGTTATAGTGACAGAAATTTACTTTATTTATCACACTCAGTAAAGTTCTGTTGCATCTACAGATCACAACAACTTCCAACTCCTGAGCTTAGGCGATGATCTTACCTCAGCCTCCCCAGTACCTGGGACTACAGATGTACACCACAATACCTCAATATTATTTTTACATTTAACCCCTTATCTAGTGTTGAAAAATGTCCTGTAGATCTGATGTCAACTGGAGGAATTATTTTCTCATAGTGAAATTTTTTTCCTACAATCCCTATTAGTAAATACTTCAGATTTTTAAAAAATCTGAGCCTTTAGTATCCTAGATTCTTGTAGTCTCTCTCAAGTATCCACACAGTGAATTTTTGACTCAAGTCATGTATTTTTATGTACACTAAAATATTCAGATTATACACTCCACCAATTCTTTTGCACTTTTCAATCTGGACCAATTTTCCCTTGCCCCAATAAGTCCTAGGCCAGGGACCAGACATTTCTGTATGACTCCTACCCATCAGATAAACCAGGACTCTTTTAAAGAATGAATAACAAATGGGCCTGTCCTGACTTATTGTTCCTTCCACTCCTGGGCATCACAATAAATATCTTCCTTTTTGAAATCCTGTATACCATCTGCATACTGAGTTTCCTCATAATTTCACTCTTAGAAACTGTACCTGGCAAAATTTCTGTCATTCATTATTTCTTTTCTCCTCTTTCTTCTTTCCTTTCTTTCTTTCCTCTTTCCTTCCTTCCTTCCTTCCTTCCTTCCTTCCTTCCTTCCTTCCTTTCTTTCTTTCAAGACCAACTCTCACCCTGTTCCCCAGGGAAGTATGTCAATGATCTCAGCCTTGCACACAATGACATCCACTCTTCCATTGAAGTGATCCTCCTGCCTCAGTTTCTGGAGTAGCTAGAAATATAGATAAGGAATACAACACTTGAATACCATTTCTATTTGAATAGAAACCTTGTGGGAGATCATGGCAGAGATTTTTTTTTTCTGTTGCACAGCTTTATCTCTAACATGGGAGTTCAGGGGATCTGCCCAATTGGCTACCCAGAGCATCAAAATATTGTAGACATGCATGGGATAAGTCATTGAGTTATATTTAAGAAATGAACTTATTAGGGATTTTCAGGACTGTTTAAATCTCAGGGCTTGGTGACACAAGGGAGTATGTCAAGACTTTTTTACATATCCATAGTAGGAGATCACCACAACTATACATGAGCCTCCTTTATCCTTTTCAGATTTCATTTATTGTGCATAATACATGTTATGCAACATAACTCTTCAATGTGTGTTGTGGCCAAGAACCCAAAATTTTATACACACCTAGCATGGAATTCATGATTGATAGAATTTTAAAGAATGGCTGATATTTCCAATGATTATCATAAAGAAAGCCTGATATTGACTACACTACTGGACAAAGAGCTTTCAGTCTGGAACCTTTGCTGATATACCTATGGTTTGAAACAAGCCTATTGTAGACAAAGTAGTAAAATGGTATGAAAAGTAGAAGGGAGAATTGGGAGACGTACTATTTACATCTGTAAAAACATTATCCACACATTGGGCTTAATTTCTTTTTCTGTAACATCCCAGGGGAGCACCAGGTATGACTCACACTCTTCCATTTGATTACAAATACCTGACTTGAAAAGGAAAGAATGGGTTGTTGAATCCCTTCGCCAGAGCTACAAAAAAATTTAGGAAGCAGGAATTGAGTGTGGATAAAAGAACCCCACTCTTTGTAACAGTAAGAACCCAACAACAAACTGGGAATGAATCTATGCCTGCTTAGCAAGAATGAGATTAAGTTTAATGTTGGTCACCCAGGGCAACACCCATTGTGATGTCATCAATGGTGACCAAGTAATGACTTCATCCTGGAATGTCCTGGGATCCAGGCTTCTGATCAACATACTAACCGGACTCACTTCAGCTGATATCCTGCTTGTGTTTGATCCAGGACATTTCTTAGCTCTTGATCCGCAGACAGAGAAATGATCTCCAATTGTGCTTTAATGATTATATTAACAGCTGAGATTCCAGTCACTAGGCTGACACAACAGTTGAGGTAGCAGTGAGACTCAAGCTGCATTCCAGATGATAAAACTGCATAGAGACACTTAAGTAGGATACCCTTTCTTCTTCTTCATTTTTTTTTTTTAATTTTGGTGAGAGACAGTTTCACTTGGTCACTCTCAGTAGACTTCTGTGTCATAACAGGTCACAGAAACCTACATCTCCTGTGTTCAGGAAATTATTTTGCCTTAGCCTCCCCAGTAGCTTGAACTAAAGGTGCCTGCCTCAATGCCCAGCTATTGAGTACTCACCACTCTCATGGTGAACCACCACTTCAGACATTAAAGATGGGATATATTTCAAACTAGGATTTATGTCAAAGGTGGTTCTACATACCTGATATCTTGGTAATTTAGGAGCCCAAGTGAGTTGGATTTTCTGAGCTTCCAAATTGGAAACCAAACTCAGCACTAGTGAGATAGCCATCTTTGAAAAATAAAAACTGAGATGTTATTCAGGCTTCTGCCATGCCAGCTGAGAGAATAGGCTTGCTTGATGAGAACTTGAAGTTTGCTGTGAGCTATGATACAAGGGAACTCTATCAAAGCTAACAAAACAAAACTCTTTCTTAATTAAAAAATGGAGAAAAACATTTGTATTAGCAATACTCCTCCTCCTTCTTACTTTTTTTTTAAATAGAGAAACTTATTTTATTGATCATACTCAGTAAATTTCTGTGGTGTCTGCCAATCCCAGCAACCTCCAATCTTGGGCTCAGATGATTTTCTTCTCTCAGCCACCTGAGTTGCTGGGACTACAGGTGCACACGACAATGCCTGGCTATTATTTTTACATTGACCATGTATCTAATTTTGAAAATTTTCCCCTAGATTAGATGTTTACTAAAGAAATTATTCTCTCAGGGGAATTATTTTTCCTACATTGTCCATTAGTCAGTTCTTCAGATTTTACTCAAATCTGAACCATTGGTATCTTAGATTCTTGTCATCACTCTAAACTGACCATACAGTGAATTCTGAACTCAAGTCAGGATTTTTAATGCAAACTAAAATATCCAGATTATACACTTCACACCTCCTGTTGCACATTTCAATTGAACCAATATTCCCTTGCCCCAATAAATCCAAGATAGGGGTCAGATATTTCTGTGCAACCGCTACCCATCACATCAAGTGGCAGTCTCTTAAGAAATCAACCTCAAAAGAACTTGTCATGACTCAGTTTTCCCTCCTTCCCCTACAAACCACAATAAATATCCTTTATGTACTCTTGGATTCTATCTTCCAACTGAACTTTCTAAATAATTTACTCTTGGAAACTGTACTAGCAGATTTTCTTTCTTTCTTTCTTTCTTTCTTTCTTCCTTCCTTCCTTCCTTCCTTCCTTCCTTCCTTTCTTTCTTTCTCCCTCCCTCCCTCCCTCTTTCTTTTTCTTTTTCTCTCTCTCTCTTTCTCTCTCTCTTTCTTTCTTTCTTTGTTTTTTCCTTTATTTCTTTCTTTCTTTCATTAATTTTCAAATCTCCCTCTATTCCTCTGGCTAGATTGTACATGACCTCAGACTTGCACAGAATGACATCCAGCTCTCCATTGAAGTAATACTCCAAGGAATCCTCCTGCCTCACCTGGAAATATAGGTGAGAAATTCAATACTTAAATACCCTTTCTATTTGAGTAGAAACACTGTGGGAGATCAGGGCTGAGTTTGACTTTCTGTTGATTAGCCTTGTTTCTAACATGGGAGCTCAGGGCCTCTGCCCAATATGGCTGCCCAGAGCATTGAAATATTGTAGTCATGTGTGTGATATGTCATTGACCTGTACTTACAAAATGAGTTTATCAGGGACTTTGAGCATTGTCCACATCAGGCCTTAGTGACACATAGGGAGTATGTCAGGTCTATTTTACATATTTGTGGTGAAAGGTCACCACAACTATACATAGATCTCTTTTATCCTTATCACATTTCATTAGTCATTGTGAATTATATGTGGGATCCAACATAACTCTTCAACGTTCATTGTGTCCAAGAATCCAGAAGTTTTGACACACTTATCATGGAATTCATGCTTGATGAATATATGATGAGAGGCTGATATTTCCCATAATAATCATAAAATCTGTAAATATGGAATAAATTACTGGACACAGTACCTCACCAGATTTCCAGAGGGAATATTTAGTGAGACACCTACCATCCACAACAAGCATATTCTATTTTTTTTAAATTTTTATTATTATTACTTTTTTTATGAGACAGAGCCTCTAGCTGTCCTCCTGGGTGGAGTTCCATGGCATCACAGCTCACAACCTCCAACTACTGGGCTCAAATGAGTCTCCTGCCTCTACCTACCAAGTAGATGGGATCACAGGCACCCACCAAAATACCCACCTATTTTCTGGTTTCAGTCATCATTGTTTGGCAGGCCTGGGCTGGATTCAAACCTGTTACCTTAGGTGTATGTGGCTGGCACCTTAGCCACTTGAGCCACAGGCGCTGAGCCAAGAAGCATATTCTAGAGGAAGAAATTAAACATCATAAAAAGTAGAACTGGGCACTGTGTGATGTAGCATTTATGTCCATCAAGTCATTGTCTGATCATTGGGCTCAATTTCTTGTTCTGTAAAATCCCAGGTAAGCGTTAGGTAGACACCACACTCTCCTCTTTGTTTACAAATCCATTACTTGAAAAGAAGTTACCAGTTGTTGAATCTCTTGACCATGATTAAAAAAAAAAATTTAGGAAGAAGGAATTGAGAAGAAAAGAACCCCACACTTTGTAAAAGTTTTAACCCAAGAACAAACCCCAAAAGAATCTACACATGCATACCATGAATAAGATTAATCTTAAAGATTGTAACCCAGGGGAACACCCATTGTGATGTCATCTATGATGACCATGTAGTGACTTCATCCTAGAATCTCCTGTATCCAGGCTTCTGGTAAAAGATAATCAATGGAATTTTCTGCTTACTTCAGTTGGTGTCCTCCAAGTGTTTGTTTCAGGACATTTCACAGCCCTCCAACCCGAGAAAGAGAAATGATCTTTCATTTGTGCCTTATTGATTTCATTAGAAGCTGAGATTCCAGTCACTAGCCTGACACAAAAGTTGAGATAATGTACAGCAGTGATAATCAAGCTTCATTCTCGATGGTAAAACTGCATAAAAACACTTATATAGAATACTCTTTTTCTTCTTCTTCTTTTTTTTTTAATGCAACATAGTTTCACTTTGTCACTATCTGGAGTGTTCTGTGCAATCACAGATCACAGATACATCCATGTTTTGGACTTAGGCGATTCTTTTGCCTTAGCCTCCCCATTAGCTTGAACTACAGGCACCCACTTCAATGACCAGTTGTTTTGTTGTTGTTTTTGTTGTTGTTGTTGTTGTTGCTGCAGAATGCCTGAGACAATTTCTGAACTAACCACCCTCATGATGAGCCACTAGTTCAGACATCTAAATGGAATATTTATCAAACTAAGTTTTCTGGCAAATTGTGGTTCTTCATGCCTCACATCTTGGCAATTATGGAGGTTTATTCAGTTGGATTGTCTGAATCTCTAAATTGGAGACCAGTCTCAGCCTTTGTCAGATACCCATTTCTGAAGAATTAAAACAGCCAGATGTTATGAAGGCTCCTGGTATGCCAGCTGAGGAATTAGGATCCCATGATGAGAACACTTGTAACCTGTGATACCAGGGTAGTCTACCAAAGGCAACAAAAAACACTTTGTCTCAATAAATAAATGGAGAAAACCATTTCTATTGAAGTTACTCCTCATTTTTACT
Organism: Galago senegalensis; assembly: GCA_963575145.1. Lineage (NCBI taxonomy): Eukaryota > Metazoa > Chordata > Mammalia > Primates > Galagidae > Galago > Galago senegalensis. The sequence goes on from CAUYTI010093617.1 coordinate 63,880, forward strand.
TTTTCATTTATAGAGACAGAGACTTACTTCATTTATCACACTCAGTAAATTTCTGTGGCATCTAAACACTACAGTAACCTCCAACCCTGGCCTTAAGCGATTTTCTTCTCTCAGCCTCCTAAGTATCTGGTAGTACAAATGAAAGCCACAAAAACTGACTATTATTTTTACCTTTGACCACAGATCTAGTGTTGATAATTTTTCCCTAGATTATATGTCAATTGGAGAAATTGTTGACTCATACAGAATTTTTTTTCTATAGCCCCTAGTATTCAAGACTTCAGATATTACACAACAATAACTCTTTAGTATCTTGGATTCTTGTAGTCACTCTAAAGTGCCCACACAGTGAATTATTGACTCAAGTCAGGTTATTTATGCACAGTAAAATATCCAAATTATACACTCTATTTCACTTGTTGCACTTTTCTATCTGGGCCAATATTCCTTTGCCCAGATGACTACGAGTCCAGGAGCCAGACATCTCAGTATGACCACTACCCATCAGATAAACTGGCAGTCTCCCCAGGAACCAACTGAAAACAAACTTGTCCTTACTTATTGTTCTCTCCTCCCACTGGGAACCACAGTAAATCTCCTCCTTTATATATTCCTGTTTTTCACCTACCTACCGAAACTTCCTTGTAATTTTGCTCTTGGCAAACGATACCGAGCAAAATTTCTTCCTTTCTTCCTTCCTTCCTTTCTCCCTCCCTCCGTCCCTCCCTCCCTCTTTTCTTTCTTTCTTTCTTTCTTTCTTTCTTTCTTTCTTTCTTTCTTTCTTTCTTTTTCATGACACAGACTCTCACTCTTTTCCCTAGGCTATGTTATCCATGACTTCAGCCTTGTACACTATAAAGTCCAACTCTGTTTGAGTGATCCACTTGCCTCAGACTTTGGAGTAGCTAGAACTATAGGTATGGGATACAGTTGACTACCCTTTATATTTGAGCAGATACCCTATGTGAGATTAAGACTGATGTTGTTTTTCTGTTGTTCAGCCTTGTCTCTAAGATACTTAAAAAGTAGAATGGCTTCCTGCTTTGATATGCTCATCTCTCCACAGTAAACAATGAGTTTTGACTCCCCAATAAATAGATAAAACTGGCTCGGCGCCTATAGCTCAACCAGATAAGGCGCCAGCCACGTACACCTAAGGTGGCAGGTTCGAATCCCCAGCCTGGACCTGCCAAACAACAATGACGGCTGCAACCAAAAAATAGCCGGGCGTTGTGGCGGGCGCCTGTGGTCCCAGGTACTTGGGAGGTGGAGACAAGAGACTCCCTTGAG
>CAUYTI010093621.1:0-57853 GCA_963575145.1 Galago senegalensis
TGTTCCCCTCCCGTGCTCCCCTCCCATGCTCCCCTCCTGTGCTCCCCTCCTGTGTTCCCCTCCTGTGTTCCCCTCCCGTGCTCCCCTCCTGTGCTCCCCTCCCATGCTCCCCTCCTGTGCTCCCCTCCCATGCTCCCCTCCTGTGCTCCCCTCCCATGCTCCCCACCTGTGCTCCCCTCCCATGCTCCTGACTCACCTTGGCTCCTGCCTGGACAACCTACAACAGTGGGCTACTCTGCCTTCCTCCCCTCAATTTCTCTCTTTGATCTCAGATACAGGATCAAAGACAGCTGGCCAAGTCTTCATCCTTCACATTATACCTGGAGATGCCCCCAGGACACCTCCTTCTGATTTATTCCCCTCACCCTGACTTAGGTGGCTCCTTTGCCATCTCCCAGGCCCACCTAATCCTGTTCCCAGACCCAGTGGGCACGACACTGACCATTCTGTACATCGGACAGCCAGATCACCTTTGTTAAAGGTAAAACCAGCGGTGGGCTCTCTTTTCCAAAATTCTATATTTGCTCCTGTTGTCTCTGTCACAATTTGTGCCCCCCCTTTGTACAGCTTACAAGCGCCCCCACACCTTCCCCTCCCTCGTGTTCTCCCCCAGCCACATACGAGGAGGGTGGTGCAGCGGGGCAGCAGGCGCAGGCCTCACTCTGCCTGGACAGGTGCTGCTTCTCTTTGGAGCGCTCTTCCTCCCCGTGCGCTCTAGTTAGTGTTAACACCGCAGCCGGTGCTGGTGACTCTGCTACCGTCACTGAGCAGGACCATGAGCTCGAGGCTTTTCCTCCCACACTTCACACCGCGTAATGCACATCAGAGGGGATGCACCAGCACCCACACTTGACCAACAGGAAAGGAGGTTCAGAGAGATTTTCACCCAAAATGTCATGGCTCACAGGTAGATCTGAGTAAGATTTGCGGACTACCAAATCCTGGCTGTTTCTATTGCACCACACTGCTTCCAGGAGGTTGCTCATGATAAAATTCCTCTTCTAGGTTCAAGAAGGACTCCCAGGCACCTGCTGTGCTCTGGAGATGGCTCGTTCTGATCCTCTGTGTCCCCGTCCTCCCCCTACCCTGAGGGCCATGGATGTGTGGTGTTGCCCGCAGGTCCTCAAAGATAAGCACAGTGCTGCTGAAAGGAGGAATGGGAAGATGCTGGATGGGTGAATGGAAACACGAACAGAAAGAACAGAGTAGAAAGTTGATCAGAGGATTGGTCTCCCGCTTACGGGTGAACCATTTCAATGGCGAAACGGTGTTCTTTCTTCCCTGGCAGCTGTGCGTGTGTACACACACACTCACACACACGCATACATAATCAGCATATGCTCTTTTTAAAAAAGCTCTTGATCTCACAAAAAGAGCATGCACTGATTATGTAATTTAATGATATGTTACAAAGACATTTATAGGTTTATGATGTTGAAAAATCCGACAGGGCCTGTGTTAGCTGCTTCCTCAAGTGGCTTTCATTAAACCCTGTGCCCGCCGCCCTTGTTCTTAATAAGAGTTACTCTCTTTCTGTTCTGGGCTTTGTTCTGTTCTGCTGACGGAGCTGTGATTCTAAATGAAACGTCCAGCTCCAGCAGGTGGGTCACTGGTATCCCTGCACTTGGGTCTCATTTTCTGGTTCATGTGTTTCCTCCTGCCCAACACGCATGGTTGAATTATTCCTCTACCTCAACACGCCTGCTCACCCGGGACCAACCGCTGTGTCCATCAAATGCTTAACTAACTTACACAATTCATCACGCCACTTTGAGCACCCTCATCTGTGTGTATATCTTCAGAATTTTCTCTCTGTCACCCAGAAATGTTGATTAAAGGGCTGCAGGGATGCCCTCTCTGAACTTCTCTCTAGTAATTGTCCTTTAAAAGTCAGAATTTAAAACCATTGTGTGTCACATTTGCAAATATCTCTGCCACCATGAGTGAGTTAGTTACTTTTAGTACTTGAGATGGAAACGGTTACCCTCTCCCATATCCTTCAAGGGGATCATTTAATCTGTAAATGGATCAGTCTAATGCAATCAAATGTCTATGTGGAATAAGAATGCTGCATGGGGGGCTCTGAGTTTGCGTTTAAAATTCCATTTGTATCCACCTGTTATTATACCCATTTGTATAGTGAAGGTCAAATCCATTTCTTTCCTGTTTTGAAATAAGTATGAAGACTTTTAAAGTGTGAGTTTTTTCCTATACTTTGCTCCATAATGCTTTTTTATAAGTCTATTTGAGGCATTTCAGAATTATCTTGTGAAAGATAAGGGATTCCTTGGTTTTTTGTAAGTAGTCTTCTGCCCATCAGAAGCAATGTTCAAAGTATTTTCTTTCAAGTCACTAAATAAATCCCCTTCAAGGGCTATCTTCTGCCTCCTTAACACATTAACATTAATATTAATAGTAATGCCAACACAACCCCCACTTCCCTTTCTTTACAAAGTCTAGGGGTCCCTATCCAGGCAATCTTTCTTTCTAATACAAAATGTTAGCCTCAAAGCCTTTTTGTGGTTAAAGGTGGCCCTTAGAAGGGATGACTGGCAGTGGCACCCCCCATGACTCAGAGCACAAAGTCCATCAAACTTACACACCAGTAGGGACGGCAGGAGGACTAACATGGTGTCAACACACGTCCCTGTGACCTGAGAGCTTGGTGATCTCAGAAGGAAGCCAGAGGCTCTGCCATGGAAAGGGGTCAGTCAGGGCGACTCTCGCAGGGTCAGACACTGCTGCTGATGACGGGCAGAAGCTTCCCATTCCACTCCTGAGCCTCAAAACAGAAAGGCTGAGGCAGATACTCTGGGACCTGTGTGTTGCAGATTTCACAGCACTGCTTCAAGAGTTGGTTGATTTTATACTTTTAGTTAAACAAGCAGGAGAGAACCAGGACCGTGCATTGTTTTTTAAAGGAACATTCAACACAGAGGGCACTTACTGAATTATGAAGTATTATCTACTTTCACTTTTAAATGTATAACTACATGAAATCACCTGCCCTCATAAGATTGGCTATGTCTGGCAGTCGGTGATTTACTTATATACAACATGTCTTTTTTTGGAGACAGAGTCTCACTATGTCGCCCTGGGTAGAGTACCATGGCATCACAGCTCACAGCAACCTCGAACTTGTGGGCTTAAGCTATTCTCCCGCCTCAGCCTCCTGAGTAGCTGGGACTACAGGGACTCACCACAATGCCCAGATATTTTTTATTGTTGTTGCTTTCATTGTTTAGCAGACCTGGGCAGGGCTCAAACCCACTAGCCTGGGTGCATGTGGCCAGTGCCCTAACCACTGAGGTATAGGCACTGAGCCAACATTTTTTTTTGAACAAATGAATTTTAGACAGCTGAAGAATTGCTAAAATAAATAAAATAAAATGAAGAGGGAATTGAGGTGAGATAAGAAAAATGTTAGAATGAGTTTGAGATACCGAATGAATGTCATCACTTTCCATATTGATACCAAAGAACTGGCCACAAATTTCACTCTAAGCATCTCAGAAGTAAAGAAATAAAGAGACAAATAATTATAAAATACACAAAAATGCAAAACCCTTAGTGTCTATTAATGTAGTTCACTATTTAAACAAGTAATTATAATAATCCTTACAAGTGTATTTTTACATATGTTAAATTATGACTGTCTCCAGCCCTACTGGGTCCTAATGTAACACCAATAAACCCAAGTTTATCTATAAAACCAGGTTGTGAAAATTTATTCCAAAGAAGATTTGGAGTTGTAGAAAATGATGGATATTAAGCAGTCCAGTTTCAACTACCCTTTTCCACATGTGGAAAATTAAAGCCCTGAGTGGACTGGCTATTTGTCTAAGACGCTAAAAAGTCTGGAGTCATCATAATTGGTGATATGGTGATATGGTGATTGGTGATATCTTACCCAAACCAGGTAAGATATCAAGAATTTCTTTCAAAAAAAACATGGGTACATTAGGGGAATGTTTTCACATATCAGAGCACCCTTCAGAACTAGATTGCCCATGTATAGAGATACCCAGAAGATATTCCAAGCTTGCTTCAAGATGACCACAATAAAAATATATTTAAACAGAGGAAGTCATACAATTATTTTGATTTCCCAGTTCATATAAAAGGTATGTTTAACCATACCATTGTCTGTGAAGCATGCAATAGCATAATGCTTAAACACACACACACACACGTCATTAAATATGACTTCACTACGAAAACTTGTGAATGATCATCTGCGACTTCAGTGACCTCTCACCTTTCTGCAGGTGGAGTCTTCCCCCCATGTTGCGGCTGATCACTGATCAGGGTGGTGGTTGATGAAGTCAAGGTGGCTGTGGCAATTTCGTGAAATAGGACAACAGTGAAGTTTGCCACATTAATTGACTCTTCCTTTCAGGGAAGGTTTCCGTGTAGAATGCCATGCCATCGGACAGCAGTTTATCCAACAGTAGAACTTCTTTCAGCAGTGGAACCAACCGTCTCACACCTCATAGTCCAAGGTGCCACTCACTGATATCAACCAAGTTGCTGGAATACTCTAAATTCTTTGGTGTCATTTCAGGAACTTTTACAGCCTCTTCATCAGGAATAAATTCCATCTCAAGAAACCACTTGCTTGTGATCCATAAGAATCAACTCTTCAAGTAATTCAGGTTTATCCTGAGGAGACAGCAGTTCAGTCCCATCCTCAGGCTCCACTTCTGACTCCAGTTCTGTTTCCATCATGTGAGCATCTACTTCCTCCACTAAAGTATTGGAGGAAAGTTGGCCATTAAGTCTGGGATGAATTTTTCCCAACTCCTGTTAATGTTGATAGTTTGATCTCTTCCCATGAACCATGTTTTGGTGATATATAAAATGAATTATACACCATGAGAAGTGAGGCTTATTCCAGGAGATAAGACTGGTTCTGTCTTCAAAAATCAACGTCATTGAAAGGGGTTTGGTGATATACCCAGAGATGAGACCAGGAGAGGCTCAGACCAAGTTTAATGAAAGGGGACAGAGGCCGGCCTGGGCAAGGATGGCATCTTCACTGAGAGTGGCTGGGGGCTTGTTTTTATACTGGGTTTGGGGGGAGGAAGAGCAATAGCTTGCTGGAAGTTTCTGCAGGCTATTGTCTTTCCAGAAGAACTCATGGGACAAGGCCAAGTGGGCCTTTTGTTTTAGGAAAAGAAAAGGAGGAATAGGAGAGGGAAGGGTTTAGGCCCCCCACATTGCTGACCCTTGTTAAAAGGGGTGATGAAGTCAGTCTTCTGAAACTGTCCTCAGTGGGGTAGTTGGGTGTTGGTAGAGCTGTGCAGGTTCAGGGACGTTCTCAGTGGTATATAGAATGGCAAATCTTTTCCATATGGTTTTCAAACAATGTTGCCTGGACCCATCAGAAGAACTACTATTTATGGTACCTGTCACTTTATGAAATGTAACTCTTAAGCAAAAGGTTTGGAAGTCAAAATGAACTCTTGACCCATGGGCTGCAGAATAGTTGCTTTGTTAGCAGACATGAAAACAGCATTTATCCCCTCGCACATCTTCACCAGAGCTGTTGGGTGACCAGGAGCATTGTCAATGAGAAGTGGCCTCTTAAGACCGCTAGGTCTCAACAGCAGGTTTAAAATATTCAGTAAATCATGCTATAAACACATGTAATTTGTTTTTCCATTTATAGGGCACAGGAGATGCAGATTTAGCATTATTCCTAAGAGTTCTAAAATTTTCATAAGGGTGAGAATTTTCTCAAACTTAAGGTTACCAGCTTCACTAGCCCCTAACAAGGCTGTCAGTCTGTCCTTTGAAGATTTGATGACAGGACTTGACTTCTGTCAAGCTATGAGAGTCATAGAAGACAGTGTATTCCAGTAAAAGCCTGTCTCGTCTACACTGAGAACTCTGTTGTTCAGTGTCATCATCTTCATCAAGGAGTGTTGCTAGATCCTCTGAAGAACTCGCCTCAGCTTCCCCACCAGCACCTGCATTTCTGTGCTACGGATGCAGCTTCACTCCTTAAACCTCATGAACCAACCTTGGCTGGCTCCACGCCTCTCTTCTGCAGTCTCCTCACCTCCTTCAGCCTTCACAGAATTGAAGGGAGTCAGTAGGTGTTAGGGGCATGTTCTGGATTAGGCTCCGGCTTAAGGAAACATCCTGGCTGGTTTGATCCATCTAAACCTCTAAAACTCTTCCCGTATCAGCAGTAAGGCTATGCAGCTTTCTTACCACTTGTGTCTTCACTGAAGCAGCTATTTTACTTTCTTCATACATTTTTCTTTTGCATTCACAACCTGGCTAAGTGCACAGGGCAACAGGCCTGTGGCCTCTCTCAGCTCTCGGAATGTCTTCCTCTCTCTGAAAATCACGGCTAGCTTTTGATTTGGAGTGAGAGATGTAGGGTTCTTCCTGCCACTGGAATGCTTAGAACCCATTGTAGTGTTATTAGTTGACCTAATTTCCATGATGTTGTGTCAAGGAGAAGAAGAGAGACAGAGGAACAGCCAGCCAGTGGGGCAGTCGGACACACAACGTTCATTGTATTTGCCTTCTTGTGTGGGTGTGGTTTGTGGCACCCAATGCAATAATGATAGCAATGTGAAAGAATACTGACCACAGGGCACCACCACATATACAATGAAAGTTTTTGAACTATTGTGAGGGCAGCGGCCATAGCTCAGTGGGTAGTGTGCCAGCCACATACACCCAGGCTGACAGGTTTGAACCCAGCCCTGGACCAGCTAAACAATAATGACAATTGCAACAAAAACAATAGCCAGGCATTGTGGTGGATGCCTGTAGTCCCAGCTGCTTGGGAGGTTGAGGCAAGAGAATCACTTAAGCCCAGAAGATTTGGAGGTTGCTGTGAGCTTTGACACCACAGCACTCTACTGAGGGAAACATAGTGAGACTCTGTCTCAAAAACAACAACAAAAACAAAATATTGTGAGAATTACCAAAACGTGGCAAAGAGATGCCAATTGAGTCCTTGCTGTTAGAAAAGAATGGAGCTATTCGACTTAAAGGCTGCTGCAAACTTCCAAATTATAAGAATACACTATTTCTGCAGTGCAATGCAGTGACACACAGTAAAATGAGGTATGCCTGTGCTTAAGCACACAGCCAGCTGTCCTTCTTGCACTGGATGGGGTATATGGTACTCACTTAAGCACACAGCCAGCTGTCCTTCTTGCACTAGATCCAAGTATATGGTACTCACTTAAGCACACAGCCAGCTGTCCCTTCTTACACTGGATCTGGGTATATGGTACTCACTTAAGCACACAGCCAGCTGTCCCTTCTTACACTGGATCCAGGTATATGGTACTCACTTAGACACACAGCCAGCTGTCCCTTCTTACACTGGATCTGGGTATATGGTATTCACTTAGGCACACAGCCAGCTGTCCCTTCTTACACTGGATCCGGGTATACGGTACTCACTTAAGCACATAGCCAGCTGTCCCTTCTTACACTGGATTCGGGTATATGGTACTCACTTAAGCACATAGCCAGCTGTCCCTTCTTACACTAGATCCAAGTATATGGTACTCACTTAAGCACACAGCCAGCTGTCCCTTCTTGCACTGGATCCAGCTATATGGTACTCACTTAAGCACACAGCCAGCTGTCCCTTCTTACACTGGATCCGGGTATATGGTACTCACTTAAGCACATAGCCAGCTGTCCCTTCTTACACTGGATCCGGGTATATGGTACTCACTTAAGCACACAGCCAGCTGTCCCTTCTTATACTGGATCTGGGTATATGGTACTCACTTAAGCACACTGCCAGCTGTCCCTTCTTACACTGGATCTGGGTATATGGTACTCACTTAAGTACACAGCCAGCTGTTCCTTCTTACACTGGATCCGAGTATATGGTACTCACCTGATGTCAGGATCAGTGGATCAGAATGAAGCCTTTCTTGTAATTAACTCAGGTTAACTTTGGCAGGGCCTGATCAGCCACCCAGGAGCCATTCTGGAAAATGCTTAGGAAGAGGAGGTCGTGATAATTTGGGCAGCCTGTGTAGGAACTGCTTCCACCTCCAACTCACTGTCCACTGGGCTTCTCTGGTATCTATAGGCAGATCAGCCTTTTGTCTATAGTTTATCCCCTGGGCCACTCAAACTGCATAGTTCTGGGCAACACATGGAGAGTTGTTTGCAGTCTAGTCCATGAAACACATAAAAGGAAATTTCTAACCTGAGGCAGGGGTGGCCAGTTATTTCTTGGAGTGCAAATAGATTTCTGATGATTAGATGAGAGGACTGTTGAGTTTTAGGGCCCTGGGAAGAAGAAATGAGCTGAGATATCAGTCTTATCCCAGAGGAACAGACGCTGAGTGAAGTGTAAAAGCCAAAGACATGGGGACAAGTGAGTATATATTTTAAAAAGAAAGAAAGGAAGAAAAACATACATGATGTGGCCAGGCATGGGGTATTATTGAGAATAAACAGATGGCTTTTAATTTATCAAGGACTATCCAAAGGACAGACAGCAGTGATGGGCACAATCAGCTTCAACTCAGACGTTTTATATAAATGCCCACTTCCCAGGAGGCTCCTCATCAACAAGGGGGGTACAGATAATGGGACCACAAAGACACAGAAGCAGTGGATGGTGGGCCCACAGACATGTCCTCCCAGACATCTGGGCAGAGCCCAGAACAAAGCCCCCATCTTCCTTCATTATCCACTCACCATTCCTCTGTGGGCATGAATATAACAGCTAAGGCAAGCATGGAAATGCAAACCATTCAGGATATTGGTCATTTTTTCTATTCACTAGCCAATTGGTTATTGAGTATCTACTTCATGCCAGGTTCTGTATTGGGTGCAGAGGATCAAAAAGTAAATGAAAGAAATAAAAAGAACATTCTGTGATACCTGACCAGCCATCATAAGCAAGGCACATGCATGGAAGAATCTACCACCACCTGCTGGAGGACACAGCCTCATGTGGGGTCCTTATTCTCATGGAGAATAAAATGCAGGTGCGTGAATAAGCATGTGGAGAAGCAGCATATGACAGCAGGTGCCTGAGTGTCCAGCATCACAGCCAGGAGGTGGTGGGAAGGAAGTGAGAGTGGAATTCCATGCTGGAGGGACTGTGTGAGCCACACCTCCACCATGTGCAGGGCGTACATGTGGGAGACAGCTGCAGGCAGAATGGGGACCAAAGACCTCATTCTGGGCAAGGGAAACACCCTCAGGAAAAGGGAAAAGCAGAGAAATAAGCTGAGCAGGAGGATTAAGAATAGTTTAGCTACTGCACTTTTACACCAGCAGCTAAATTACTTATCTGAGCAGTTCCTGCTTTTTCTAGAAGCCTGGCCTGTAAGGGATACAGCTTGCAAACACCCCTGCTGGGTCTGTAAACACACTGAAGAAGTAATGGCCATAATGGCCATAGAGGAAGCCAGGGAGGAACGTTAACCAGGTCATCTCCTGTTTAGCCAACAGCCAAAGCAAATACTCATTGTGGGGATTTATATTATGGCCAGTTCAGAGATCAAGGGAACAGCTCAAGCCCTGATATATGGGTGGGGGGGAGGTTTGTACCCTAAGTAACAGAGGAAGACACCTCTGGGGTGGAGATCAGAGGAAAATTCTTCTGTTCCACCAATTCTTCAAAGGAACCTGCCACCATCTCATCTGCTCCACAGTGAACTTATGGAGACTGACCTCCCTCAAGGAATCTGTGTGTGTGACCACAGACAGGAGGCTGCCCACACACAAGGCTCAGGTTTCAGATTTCTCAAGGCTGCTCAGGCCCTTAAAGTTAATGATTAGAGATAGAATAAGAACTAACATGCTTATGTTTTGGTTCCCTTCCTCAGCTTACCCTCTGGGCTAAATGAGATAATAGCCTTCAATAAAAGCTGAGTGGGACAAATACTCAGGGCCATTAGCAGGAACCCCCCAAACTAATGGTAGTCTCCTGTGTTCCCACCTTTGAAAACTCTATTCTGTGTGACCTGTCTCTTTATCTCTCACACTTTTAACTATTTTTCTTCAGTCAATTGCTGCCATCTCCATAGGTCTTAAAGGATCCTGCCCGTGGGGCAGGACCCACCATCAGATCCTCACACTGAGTGATGTGTCTCTGCTGAGGCACAGAACTCTAAGAACAGAGGGCTGTTGGTGGACACAGGTATGTGCAGGATCAGAACTTAGGCAGTAGGAACAGAAGCCATGGGAAATGTGGTTATGGGTCAGACTGCGACCAATGTGAAGTCTCAGCTTCAGGATCTGCAGAACAGATCTGAGGGAGGAGAGACAGACCACTACCAAGTATGAATAATATAATTCAGTGAAGTTAGACATCAAAAAGGCAGCAATTCTCAACCTGTGGGTTGCGACCCACAGGAACTGTATTAAAGGGCTGTGGCATTAAGACAGTTGAGAACCACTGCAATAAGGGGTAAAGGGTTACTTATAAAGTGACAGTCATGTTTAGATCCATTAATTCAGTCATTATTTCTGTTGCATTGACAATTATTAGGCGACCACCAACACCTTGACCCCTCTTTTATTCTCTGAAGATAAAAATCTAAAGTTTATTTAGTTTTTAATCTATATGACCCCAAACCCCAGGATTCTGATTTTTTTTAAATGTGATATGTGAAAATACACATTTATTTTATTTTGGAAAAATAAAGGCATAAATAGTGTTATGTGCCACAGTAGAATGCTGGACGGTTCCCTGATGTATGGGCTGTGATGAGCTCTTGCCAAGCCTGCCTTTGTCCAACGGTAAAACAAGAAGCATGATCTTTCTGTGTCTCTGCACCCAATGTGAGAGATTCAACCTTCATGAGTGTGCAAGAGCTGGGTTATATTAATTATGCTAATTATGTTAACTTTGCTTCTTCAAAGCTGTGATTAATTAACAAATCACTTAGTCACACTTCTAACTAATTTCTAACCAATCTCTATGTGCATTAAAAAAAATCATTTTCTTTTTCTTTTAGGACCTAGGAACCAATGATTAATGCTATGAAAATTTCACTACATTCTTCTTTTACAAATTTAAATCAAGCTTAAAACTATATTCATTTAAATAAGTTCTGCTAGCCATTTTATACTGTGGAAGTTTAAGGTTGTCAATTAAGTTCACAAACTTGCCACCACGCCCTTGCATTGACAGCACTGTACAAGCAGCTTGGTAAGGCTTTACAACCTTGGTCTATAATTGTCTTACAGCTGTGTTCCTGTCCATCTGTGACAGTGTCTTGCTGAGTGGTGTTCATTGTTGCAAGGTTTTGTGTGCCATCGCAACAATGTCAAAGCTTGAAATAGAGCAACAAACAAACATTCATAAATTTCTTTTTAATGTTGGCAAGAGTGGAAATGAAATCAGGGACATGTTAATCCAAGTTTATGGGGTTAATGCCATAATGAAATTAGCAGTGTAAAGTAGATTTAATTTTTTTTCCCAGGAAAGAGAGAAATTGTCACAAATGAAGAGAAATCACAGCAGCTGGTAATGAGCAGAATTAACAAAAAATTGCAAACATTATCAAACTTGTGCATCAAAATCATCAGTTAACTGTGAGAAGCAGAGGAAACCAAGTGAATGTTGATAGAAAAACAGGGAAAATCCTACCTGAAAATCTTGGCCAACACCTCATGGCTCTTTAATCGTGACAGGGCACCAGCTCACACAGCACTGTCCATGAAGGAGTTTGTAGCCAGTAAACACATAAATATACTGGAACACCCTCCATACTCTCCTGAAATGGACCCTAATGATTTTTTTTCTTTACCTGAACATAAAGGAAATATTGAAAGGAAAACATTTTGATAACATTTAGGACATTGAGTATAAAAAAATGACATCTTTCATGGCCATTCCATTCAGTTCCAAAATTGCTTTGAATGGTGGACTAGGCGATAGTGTCAGTGAATAGTTTTCCAAGAGGAGCCCTTCAAAGGAGACCATAGTGATTCTCAGCAGTGAGGTATGTAGCACTTTTTCTAGGATGAGTCAGTGAACTTAATTGCCAGTCCTTATATATTGAATGCTAATTAAGCATTAGAAATGCAAATGTATTGGCAAAGCATTGCACATGTAAACCTGACTGCCTGGACTTTATCTTTATGCCCCAACAAGTATGGTACCCTTGAGAGAACCCCAGAGCACCCCTATTTATGAAGGTGGATTGCTTCACGCCACTATTAGAGGGCATAACTCAGACTTATGCCCTTCAGATATTTGTCAGGATGGTGACGGCACAGAATGCAGTAAGATCTCGTTTCTAACCCCCCTGTGGTCATATCACTCACCTGCCCAGACTGTTTTGGCAGCAGTAGTCACCAAGAGTTGCTGAGAAGAGTCAGAGAGAGACAGGTGCATGACTACAGGAAGAGATGAAGGGGGAGGGAGGGACTCGGGTGTGCTCTGACCATGGTGAATAACACACTCCCAGCAAGTCTGAGCCCACTCAGGTAACATGCTTGGCAATGCTCCAGGGTGCACTGATCAATCTGCTTTTAAGATATTTCTTCAGTAACGTTTGTGATGGTTTACATGGGAATCTAATGATGAAGGAAGACCTCAATAGTTTAATGAAAAACTGTATCTTATTTTTAAAACTGTGTGTTTAAAAAAAAATCCCCCAAATCCTGCCAAAATTAAACATTTGGTTGAGGAAAATATTGACAACATGCAATCATCCCATGCAGATTTAGCCATCATGCCCTGTGTTGCTAACTCTTCCTGAGGCTTTCACAGTGATTTCAGACAGGACTGAAATGATATTTTGATAAAGTAATAAATGATTGACACTAAGTAACTGTGCACATGCTACACAGCTGTTGCTGCCTCTGTATTATAAAATTCTGAGTGCTTTTAAAACTGTGTGTATTATTGTGTAATTGGAAAAACATACAGATCTGAGTAAAATGATTTAATTGTTCTAACAATTCTAATCATTTGGCACCTGTCTTAAAGTAGCCGGTCGGGGTAATTTAAGAGAGTATCATCGAATGGGTGGCTTAAATGGCTTCCATTTATTTCTCAGAATTCTGCAGGTTATAAATCTAGGACCAATGTCTGCTAAGGGCCCACTTTGGGGTTCATAGAGAGCTGACTTGTATATTCCCACTTGGTAGGAAGGTGACAGGAGGGTCCCTGAGGTCTCTTTTTCCAGGACACTAACACCACCTGTGAGGGGACGTCTTCATGATTTATTACCTACCAAGGGCCCCACCTCAGAATACCATCATATTGGGGGTTAGAATTTCAACATATGGATGTTGAGGGACACAAAAATTGAGTCCATTGCAATGCCATGGGCACGTTAATATGTAAGCAAAGTGATACAGATGCCATATGGCTATGCACAACAGTAGTGATTTCAGAACAGGTGGCATGCTCTTCATTATAAACCACTCCTACTGGATCATGAGAGAGAGGCATATTTTTCAAAATGGTAATAATATTTAAATGTGACCTGCTTTAAAGAAAAGGTAATTTCCAAAAGTACAAGAAAGTTAAGCAAGAAAAGGACCTAGTGTTAAGTTGATACTGTTTGGAATAAGGGAGGTTTGCTGATCAATGATCAATGATAACAAGAAGAATTTAGAAATTAATTTTGCTTTATTCTCAGTGGAAACTTTTCTCTTTTCGTGATCCTAAGTCACAGTGTCCTTTTCTGTTTAAATATTGGGGTTTCCAGAAATATAGGTAGTAATTCTCCATGTCTTCTGATTTGGGCAAGAGTGGAATGGCATGGCTTTGGAAGGAGACGTCAGCAGGCAGGGCCATGCCAGGGTAGAAAGTGGGAAGCAAGGGGACGGGCGGTGGCTCATGGCAAGAAGGGCTATTTCTAGGCCTCGAACAGACATGAAGATAAAACACAAAATAAATATATAGTAGGACCTCTGTAAGTGACCACCCAAGGTCACTAACAGGTCAACACAGGGAGGTGGTCACCCACCGTAAGGAGTGAGGCTGTGCTGACACGTACACCTGCTGCATGTGGAGGCCCCTGTGGAGGGTCTACTGTATACACACATGCACACACATACATGTACACACGCACACACACGCACACACATGTACACACATGCACATGTACACACACTCACTCACACATACACGTGCCCGCTGGCATCCACCGTGGAGTGTGTGTGAACCACGGGCAGCAGAGAGGAACTGCAGACAGTGACTGGGCAGAATGGAACAGAGACGTACGTGAGGAAAAGCAGGTCTCCAGAACTAACCACACAGCATCCTGACAGAGGCAGCTGCGAGTTTCTGGAAACTGACTTTTGCATTTTTTCTCTAGTAGGATAAAAATCCACATGGCTTTCTGATAAACAAGGCTGTTTCCTGTGTGTCTGCTGCCGCGCACCTTCTTTGCACTGTGCATCCTTCCTGCCACCTCTGCGCAGGGCCAGAGCATCAGTGACCATCTGGGTGGGGACTCTGTGCCTAGGGGCTGCTCCAGGGCCTCCTGAGCCCTGAACTATGCTCCCCATCAAACTTTAAACTGAAAAAGGGCAAAATCATAATGCATATGTTATGTATGCAACACATACATTATTTCAACTTCGTTACTGGCTATATCTGTGGTTTCACTATATTCGTGGCCAATTCTGTTTCTGTCTTGTCTTACTGTCACACTTGCTTAGCGAATTACGTGGACATGGATTTGTGGAGTGCACACTGAGTGCGGGGGGCTGGTCTGCAGAGAGGCCTGAGGGTTTGGGAACAGCCCCACCCTCCCTGGGAACCTGGCTAAGGCCTCAGGCTTTCACACTTGGTTTAGGTGTCAAGGGCTTCCAGAGAGCTTCCCCTCCCTGCTCCAGACACTCAGTTACTCACTGCTTTCTCTTCCCGTCTGCCTCCTTCTGCTGTGGTTGTTACTTACAAGAGTCGTTCTGCTTCTAGATCATGGACTTCATGGGCTCAGCATCTACATCGTACCCTTTTTATCCCCAGAACATGTCAAAGTTCTAAGACATTATGGGACTTAGTAAATATTTGATAAATCAGATAAAACCTAAAGACAAAATCACCATCACAAGAAGAAAAACAAAACCGAAAGTAACGTGGAAAGAGGAGATGGCTCTTCCAGACCTGGAGAGGCAGGCACAGACCAAAGCGTAGATTCAACATTGAGTCTCTTGTCCAGAGAGCCGCTGTCCTCACCACCAGCATCTCCCCAAGTAGGAAACAACAAACAAGCTGCGATCTGTAGGCCAACCCTTGCTGTGCACTTCCTCTCTGTAATGATCTCTGCCATCTACCGAGGACAGAGAAACAAGAAAATACCTTCAGAACTTTCACAAGCAGTAGTGAAAATACAATGAAAACATGAACCTTAACAGGTGACACACGGTGCAGTCACAAGATGGACACAATGGTTTGAAAATCAGAGGAATCAATTACTTTTCTTGGAGAAGGTTTAGGGCAATTTAGTGAAGTGAGATTTGTGCCGTGCCTGGAAGGATAAATAGTACTCACTGGCCTACAGCAGAGAGCCACGGGCAAGGCAGGGAATCCTACAGCAGAGGTGGGTGGCGTGTGAGATCTCAAACAGTCTGAGTAGTGAGAGTGGGCATGTGGGCGGTGCTGGTGGTGGGGTTTGCATGCTAAGCTTATACTTAATGACCCTATAGCAGAGCATCAGACGTCCCATCTGTGCATGTGGAGGTGCCTGTGCTTGTCTGAGTATTTCTATATGTATGTCTCTCATATGTGAAGCACAAATTGAACTAATACACATATAAAAATGAGTGGTTGAAGAGAGTGTGTTCAGAAGCTGGAGTGTTCGAATTAAAATCCTGGTTCCTTCCCATAATGACCACCTCATCTTGGGCACGTCACCTAACCACTTTATGCCCCAGTTAATTTGCATAAGGGAGCAGTAGTAACAGCTTCATTAGATTATTGTGAGAAGTGGGCAAAACTGTTCAATCTGTTATAACACATATTTGTAATCTTTCCCTCCAAAATGTGAGCACCTCCGGGCTGGAATAGTTTCTTATAATCATGTTTTTATCTCTAAAAGAAAAAGGCAATTACAGGCACCCCCGTGTCCCTGAGTTTTGCATCTGAAGATGTGACCAACCATAGATTGAAAATATTCTGAAGAAAAATAAATGTTTGCATGTGTACTGGACAGTGCAGACTTTTTTCTTTTCATTATTCCCTGAACAACACAGTATAAAATCTATTTCCATTGAGCTTACATCATGTTAGGTATTATAAGTAATTAAAGATGACATAAAAATTTTAAAGTTTGTGTAGGGCTGTGGGTAGGTGATATGGGGATATTGCAACAGTTCACATCAGGGACTTGAATGTATCCCCAGATTTTAGTGTCTACAGTGGTCATGGTCCCAGTGTTGGTGGGTACGGAGGGACAACCACATGGCCATGTAGTTAATACTTACGTGTTCAGTATGAGAAAATGCTACAAATGTTTAGGCACATTTTCCCTTTTTGAGGGGTTGACCTGTCCTATCTCTGATATTTGTTATCACCATGTAATCCAGTTTGCTGTTCTGTGGGACCACATTTGTTCCCCTGGCTCTGCGCTTAGTCACCGTCAGTTCTTCTGTGATGTCCGAGAGTGTTCACCATTCCGTTAGGAAATGGTTTACTCTGCTAACTCTGCAACTCATTTCAGAGCTGTTTCCTCGCCTGTCACCATCTGTTCTCTCCATACTTAGGCTGCACATGGAACTCACGGAGTTGAAGAACATGGTTTCCATGTCTGCATCCCCCCAAAACTAGTTGCTGCTCAGCTGGTGTTTGCTGGAGGTGGCCTGTGGGAAGATGTGATCGCTCACACCAGCCTCACTGTTGATCCACATCACTCAACAGTGGCTCGACCTCCCTGGCTGACTCACAGTGGCTCATCTTCCGTGGCTGACTCACAGTGGCTCGTCTTCCGTGGCTGACTCACAGCTTTGGTGCAGAGAGCAGGGTCCTGTGTCTCCTGTGTCTATTCCACAACAGTCCAGTCCCAGACTCACCTGTGTGCTCTCCCATTGGTACCTCTCCCTACTGCCATCCTTTTCTCTGTGTGGCAGGGGACCTCACATGCTCCATCATAAGAACCAGTGTGCCAAATTTCAGGGGGCACCCTAGAAGGAATATGGTAAACACAGATACTCTTTCTGTCATTCCAGGAAGACAGAATGAGTCAAGCCATGCTGGGATGAGTCCTTTGCTCTGACTCATCTGAAAGCAGGTACCCTGGCATTCACTGGTCTTAGAATAAATCAAAGAATAGATGATGCTGTCTGAAAGCCTTGAAAGACTTAGGGCCACATCAGTACCTGTGGGAAAAACTCTGATAAAAGGTGTTTGCAAAGCTGACAGTCTAATTTCTCCCAAGAAGGAAATGATCTTGAAGAACCACTCTGAGGAGCTTAGGTAAATATTGTACAGAAAATTTCACCATAAATTAAAAATGCATCTTCTGTTTTTATCAGATTAATTTGCCTTGGCCTTCTTCAGAGACAGGTTTTGTATTTTAGAGGAATGTCTTCCCAAGTTCATTTATTGTTTTGATTATTTAGAGGAAGCACAATTTAATGATTACATATTTTCAATCATTTCAAATCTATTCCCTGAACTTATTACCTAATTAAAAATAAAATTGTGGAAGTGAATACTGTGAAATAATGCCCAAGTAAAACACTGAGAAAAACAAAACTAAAAGTACATGCTGAACAGTAACTCAGAAGTTTCAAGGAGGTTGTCATTTAATTATTTTAAAGGAAGAGGAGAGAGGAGGAGGAAGGCGGGACGAGGGAGGGTGTTTGGGGGGACCTCACCTAATGTGCATGATGCAATGGTACATTTCCAAACTATTAAGAAAAGAATATAATTGTAATGGATGTTTTAATCTGCTCAATGTAAGCATTTCACATTGTATATCAAATCGGCACACTGAACCCCATAAATGCATCAATGTACACAGTTATGATTTAATAAAGACAAAAAATAAAAAAAGATTTAAAATAAATTTACTCTGTTTTCTACTAATTCAGTGCCATGTGCCATAAACAGAGGCACATTTCAGTGAATAAACATCTTTCTCAGTGTCAGATACTGACAAATAATCTAGAACGTCTTAGACACCATTTGGCCTTGGGGCCGCCTACTGTGAGCATCTGTCTACACCTGCGTCCAGTGGTCATACGGCTCTGCAGCTGGTACTGCCCCTCAGACACCCCACTTGACGGGAGGACTTTGGGAGCCATTGTTGCCCTTTCACAGACCCTTTAATTTTCTTTACTATGCCTACAACATTTCAGGTCCAATCCTGAGTCCTCTTGTCCCTCAAACTTCAGCTTGATCCAGAACTTATCTCAGTGGGGAGTCTACCTGTCTCCAGGTCCCTATGCATCCAGTAATCAAAACTCACAGAACTCCCTGCCATTTTTCTGTCACTCATAGCTCCTTGTCTCTGTGAGCTCCAATTATTACACTAACAAGTCACATGTTTTCAAAAACTTCGATGAAGCTACAATACAAATGGATCTGAATTTATGTCTTTTTTTCTAGATTTGGGTCAGTAGGATACTTGATATTCAAGTTTCCAATATAAAACAACTGAAATCATTTCGCAAGCCTGGGCTCAGAGTTCTTTCATCCTCAACCAGTGACTAAACTCGTGTATTTGGTAATAAACTGACAGTGCTTGTGTTTGCCACACAGCTCACGGGCCCAGCCACGCGGACCATGAGCAGCAGTGCCCCTCTGGGTCACCACACAGCCCCTTCCACAAAACCCTCACTTTAGACCCAAAAGCCCTTTGGATCACCAATACCCAGGACCTGAATCTGTGCGGTCTATGCAGGCTACCTTTCTCATTTTCAGAATGGGGACGTTGAGATAACTCTCAAAGATACTTCATTGAGAAGTCTGCTAAGATAATATCCATACAATATCATATAATTCCAAATGTGCACATCATGGTTTTTATATATACAAGACACATATGCATACACACCCATACACAAACACATATGACACACGCATACTCACATATGCATACTCACACGCATACTCACATACTCACATACTCACATATGTACGTAAAACACCATCAGGGTACGCTGGCGTGGAGTAACATGTGAACAGGAATCCACAGAGTAGCTCTGGGAATGGGAGGGGAGGGATTTCATGCTAGGAGAAAAGACAGGAAGCCTCGTTTCCTCAATCCCAACTGCAGCGTTTTTACGCTTGGCCTTCTGCGGCTCGCCCACCACTGTAAAGAAGGATCCTTCCTACCTCAGACATGGAGGGATGCACTTTGGTTCTGTGACTGTTTAAAAATGGGAAGTTCATGGAATACTTTATGATTATTATAATTTTTATGATGGTTCAGATCTACCATGGTATATGTGTTTTACCGTTTAAAATAATAAACATCTGTAATGTAATGGGGAACAATGGCGTGCCCGTGAAAAAGGATTATGCTTTCAAATGATATATATGTATTTTTCTTTTATATTATTAAATCATAGCTGTATACATTAATGCAATCATGGGGTACAATGTGCTGGTCTTCTGTGCCATTTGAAATATTTACATCAAACTGGTTAACATAGCCTTCACTGCATTTTCTTAGTTATTGTGTTAAGACACTTATATTCTACACTTAGTAAACTTAACATGTGCCCTTGTAAAATGCGCCAAAGGTATATTGAAAGTCTTCTGCGTTCCCTAGGGGACTTCACTACAAATTCTAAGCCCTCACTAAGGAACTGGCCAGATTTATTTTCAAGACACAATTATGTTTTGACTACACACATACCTATTTTTTTTTCAATTTTTTTTATTAGATCATAATTGTGTACATTAATTCTCTCATAGGATACAGTGTGTTACTTCTATATGCAGTTTGGAAAACTCTCATCCAGGTGGCCAACATAGCCATCATGTCTTTCTCATAATTGCATACCTATTTTTAATGCTACCCAAATTTGTGGGAAAGTTGTAAAACAAGGGACAATGAGAGGACATGAGCAGGTCAGCAAAACGCTCACACGAAGGCTGTTTCTATTAAACAAACCATTCTCACCGTGAACTCACAACTGCTTCCCAGCAGTGGATAAAAGAGACTCCAGTGTGTCTGTTCTCAGCTTCACATCAGTACCAGGAAATGCATGAAGTTTTTCAGCGTGTTAAAGAGGTTTTGTAATGTATTAATCTTGAACCCATCAGATCATTCTCACCTGAAGATAAATGCTTTTAAACTACAGAGGATCCCACAGAAGAATTTCAGATGAGCTGGTGGCTGACGGCAGGATAAGGCAGGATAAGATCTTTGATACAGTGGATGACTGTGGGCCGTTAAGAAAGAAACTGCTGCTGAAGGGAACCAGCCACACCCTTTAATTACTGACTGGAGACAGGCAGGTGACAGGAGCTGCAATGTTAGCCCTGGGTCCCGTCATCCTCTTTCTTTGCAATTGGTGGGATTCTACCACAAGTCTTGATTTTAGATGGTATTTTATTTTAAAGGATAAAAAGTCCTTCCATTTTATAACCACGCTATGTACATAAATGCACATGTAATGTATATATACATATACATAAAGAGCGATAGAATAAACATACCTATAAAATTGCATAAACCAAAGAGAGCTGTTATTAGAAGTTTTTAGATATATAATCCATTTTTAGTTTGTTTTTTGTAGGGTACAAGTTATGGATTGAAGCCTCCCTTTTATATCTAGCTATAAAATATTTTTGAAAGTCTATGGTTTCTTCATCATATATCTTTTGTACTTCTGGCAATTTAGATGCCCACATAAGGATGGGTCTGTTTCTAGACTCTGCCCCATTTCATTGATCTTTACGTCCACCTGCATCTAACATCACGATACCTGGACATTAGGTCCTGCTGGTCCCCCACCTGGGTCTTCACTTTCGAATATGCTTTAGCAGTTTGTCCTTTGAACTTCTATCAGAATTTTAGAAACAGATACTCAGTTTCTGAACAAGATCATACTAAAATTTAAATTGCAATTGCTTTGAATCCTAAGTCAATTTTGGAGCAATTCACATTTTAAACAACATTGAGTCTTCTGTCCGAGGAACAAGGTGGGTGGTGGTGGTGTGTGTGTGTGTTTAATTCTTTAATTTCATTCTCTCAGCAATGTTTTTCCTTATTATCTTTTTATTGTCTGTAATAATGTCACTCATTTCATTTCTGAGATTAGTAATTTCTTTTGGTACTTTTATTTTATCAATCTGATTAGAGGCTTATCAACTTTATTGATTTTTTTAAAAAAAACTGGCTTTTGATATTATTGACTTTATGCTTTTTGCTCTATTGTTTTTTTCTGTGTTTTCCTTGGTTATTCTCTTAAGGTGGATACTGGGAGCAGTGATTTGAGGACTTTCACCTTTTCAAATATAATAATCTGTGCTGTAAATTCCCTTGAAGTATCGTTCTAGCTGCACTGCATGAAATGTGATGTTTTGTACATTGCATTCAATTCAAAACATCTAATTATTCTGCAATTTATTCTCAGACCCTGTATTAATTAAGGGAGCATTTTTCAGTTTCCAAATACATGGTCATTTTCTATGTTTATGTAGCTTAAATCTAGTGTAATCGGAGAACATATTTCTTTGATTTGAATCTGTCTCAATTTATTGAAACTCTTTTTGTTAGGCTGAATATTTAATTTATGGTAATGTTATGCATCACTTGAAAGTATGTTTATTATGATAAAGGTGGCTGCAGTGTTTTATAAATATCAATTAGGTCAAGTTGGTTATGATGCTATATAAGTCTTTTTTGTTGTTGTTGAGACAGTCTCACTTTTTTTGCTCCCAGTAGAGCACTGTAATATCACAGCTCACAGCAACCTCAAACTCTGGGACTCATGTGATCCTCTTGCCTCAGCCTCCCGCGTAGCTGGGACTACAGGCACCCACCACAAAGCCTGGGTATTTTCTAGAGACAGGGTCTCATTTTGCTGAAACGGGTCTCAAACTCCTGAGCTCAGGCCATCCATCCACCTCCACTTGGCCTCCCAGAGTGTGGAGACTACAAGCAGGAGTCACCGCCTCCACCCTGCTATTTAAATCTTTTATATTTTTACTGATTTTTCTGTCCATTTATTCTATTTATTGAGAGACAGTCATGAAAATGTTTGAGCATTTCCGTGGACTTCCTCTGTATCATTGGACGTCTATTACTTTTTAATATACGTTAGTGCTTTTTTATTATATGCAAAAATATTTAAGATTATTTTTCCCCATTATTAATTGACCCTTTATTATTATAAGGTTTATCATTGTGAAATTATTTTAATTCCTGGTAGTTCCCTGTGTTCTGAAATCTATTAATGTACCTATCTTAACCTTTTTATTAAATTGTGTATATCATTTTCTAATCTTTTATGTAATTTGTGTATGTATACTTAAATTGGATTTCTATAGTCAGCGTATGGTTAAGATATTGATTTGTTCAATCTGAAGCCCTCCTCCCATTGGTTACATTGTTGGTGACACAGACACACACCTCACGTTAACTTAGGGTGAGGATGGACGTGTTTGAGTTTAAATCTCCCAAGTTCTTTGTGGGGTTACGTGTCCCGTCTCCCCTCTGTTCTCTTTTTCTTCTTTGTTCATTCCTTTGGGTTTGTTTGGCATTTTTACAACTCATTTTGTTTCCTTTGTTGCTTTATTTGACGTAGTGTGTTACTGAGTTATGGTGTCTGCGTATGAATTGAGTTGAGAGATTAAAGTACACACTTCTGCATTTTTAATTTGTTCAGTCTACAGTCAAGTGAGACTGTACCACCCCATGTCCACAGGAAAGTCTTAAACAACTTACTCTCACTCCTCTCTATTTCTTTGTATTCCATCATTTTATATTTTACTTTTGCATATCCACACTGTAATCCTTACTATGTTTAAAACATTTGTTATTGCTAAATATATTTGAATAATTAACAAAAACCTCCTTTTTCTATGTGTGTGTGTGTGTGTGTGTGTACATGGTTACAATTTATCATCACTGGAGTTCTTTCTTGTGTGGAGAATTAGATTCCCATCTGGTAACATTTTCTTTTGCTGCTTTTATCATTTTAAAACAGTATAGGTTTTTGTTTGCATATATAAAAAAATTTTGTTTAGCTTTCACTTTGAAAAGTTGCTTTTGCTGAGGAAAGAATTTCAGATGACAATTAGCTTGATTTTTTGGGGGGGGATACCTTAACAATATTTTTCCACTGTATTCTGGTTTGTATTATTTTTAACTAAATATTTTTCATCTTCTTTAACTTGATTTTTATATATAACTTGCCTATTTCTCTGGCTACTTTTAAGATCTTTCTATCAGATATCTGCATGCCTTTGTCTTCTATTTCTTCGATTTGAGCCTCCTTGAACTTGTTGAATACATGAGTTTAAACTTTTCATGGATTGATTTTTCATTACTGTTTCTTACATCGTCTCTCTCTCCTCTTTCAAGACTTCAAGTCCACGTTCAGTGGGCTCCTGGAGTTGGAGCATAGCTCAGGGATGCCGGGTTCATGTTCTCAGCCCTCTCCCTGTGTTCCATTTTTGTATAGTCTCTATTCTTACATTTCTGACTTGAATTGTATTTTTTCTGCAGTGATAAATCAGTTATTATTCACAAAGAATATATTTTTCATCTTAGAAATTGGAATTTTTCAAGTGTTTTCCCTACACTTTCTTCTAGTATTTTTATGGTTTCATGTCTTAAGTTTAGATCTTTAATCCAGTGAGAGTCTAACTTAGTTAATGGTGATTGGTGTGGGTCCAGTTTCAGTCTTCTATAGGTTGCCAGACACTTCTCCCGGCACCATTTGTTAAATAGGGAATCTTTTCCCCACTCAATTATGTCAGTCTTTTAAACACATTAACTGCCACATGAATTGTATTTAACGCTAGCTCTGAGCCAGGGGTCTCGTGAAGCACATAGAACCAGTGGATAGATCCACCTGCATATCTACATGCTGTAAAACCTCTGCTCATTATTTCTGCTGTCTGTCGATCAGCATGTCTCACCTATCTCCTGTTGCCCTACCCTACTCCAGAATACCATACCGCGCATGCTGGAATGTGTTCTCCAATTGCCATAACTCCTGATGGTGCATTTCCCCTTGAGTTACAAATTCAATTTCTTTACTTGATTCAGACGATTTCTTTTTCAGACGGTTTTGGTAAGAACATGTTCATTTTATAAACATTCCCAAATTTGTTGGCATAAAGTATTCATAATACTTCTTTACAATTTTTCAAATTTCTCTAGGTTCTGTAGTGATGATCCATCTTTCAGTCTAGATTTTGATAGTTTGTGCACTTACTTTTTCCCCCTTAGTCTATCTAACCATTTATCAATTTCGTTGATCTTTTCAAGAAGCAACTTACTGGCTTCTATTGTCTCTATAGTTTTTCTGTTATGTATTTCATTTCTTTTCAACTACGATCTTTTTCATTTCATCTGCTAAATTTGAGTTGGGTTTTTTCTTGTTGGCTTTTTAAGAAGGAAGCTTAGATTACTGATTTCAGATAGCTATTACATAAATATCGTTCTAAGCAGTGCATTGCTGCCTCTCATAGATTTTGATGTGTTTTCATTGACATTCAGTTCAAGATATTTTCTAATTTCCCTTGTAACTTCTCTTCTGATCCCTACGTTTTTTGTAAGCATGCTTAATTCCCAAATATTTGGAGATTTCCAAATTTTTTTTTCTTGAGAGTCTCACTTTGTCACCCTTGGTAGAGTTCTCAAGGAGAGTTGTAACCTCAAACTCTTCCAGCTCAAGTGATCCTCTTGGATCAACCTCCTGAGTAGCTAGGACTGCAGGCACCACCACAACACCAGTCTATAGACACAGGGTCTCACTCTTGCCCAGGCTGGTCTTGAACTCCTGAGCTCGAGCATTCCACCCACCTTGGCCTCCTAGAGTGCTAGGATTAAGGCACAAGCCACCCCACCAGCCAGAATATAATCTATTCTGAAAAGATTTCATGTACACATTAAATACAATGTGAAATCCAATCCATTGTTGGATTTCAATTAAGGAAGTGTGGGTAAACATTAGGGAGTTGGGGTTATGGGAATAGAGTTATCTTGATATAATAATGAAATGATTGTATGAAAAGTTTTTTTTTTTTTTTTTTTTTGATACAGAGTCTCACTATGTTGCCCATTATATAGTTCTATGGCATCACAACTAACAGCAACCACCAAATTCTGGGCAATTATATTACCTCACCCGCCTGAGTGGCTGGGACTACAGGAGCCCTCCACAATGCCTAGCTATTTTTTTGTTGCAGTTTGGCCAGGGCCAGGTTCAAACTCACCACCCTTGGTATATGGGGCTGGTGCTCTACCCACTGAGCCAAAGGAGCCACCCAAAATGATTGTATGAAAAGTTTTATGATCAGGGTCAGGTATGTAAAATAATGGGAGAGAACATGAGCCTTAAAAAAAACCCATATTATATTGGGGGCTTCGGCTCGGTGCCTATGGCTCAAGTGGCTAAGGTGCCAGCCACATACACCTAAGGTGGTGGGTTCGAATCCAGCCCGGGCCTCCAAACAACAATGACGGCTGCAACCAAAAAATAGCCGAGCATTGTGGCAGGTGCCTGTGGTCCCAGCTACTTGGGAGGCGGAGGCAAGAGACTCACTTGAGCCCAGGAGTTGGAGGTTGCTGTGAACTGTGATGCCATAGCACTCTACCCAGGGGGACAGCTTGAGGCTCTGTCTCAAAAAAAAAAAAAAAAAAATATATATATATATATATAAAAGACAGCTTGCCATGAACATCAAAGGGACTTCAGGGAAAAGCCTACAAAGGCCTGGCTGAAATCAGAGAGAGCTTCAGGAAAAAGGTCCATAAGGGCCTGGCTACAACCAGAAAGGGCTTGGGAAGCCATTTTAAGATTAACTAGGACAACACGGTATAGTTGACTCATTGAACAAGAAAAACTAGTTCTTATAGGTGTGAGATAAGAGAATTCAGCTTTTTTCTCCCCAGATCCTGATATGTGCAGGGCCTCAACTAATTTGCCCCACAGGAACACAGAAGATTATAGAAGCTAGGTGGCATCTAGCTCTGAAGTCCATGTTCCCTTTTCCTTTGTTTTCTGTAATCCTGTTAGTGATTAAGAAGTATTTTAAGAAGTAAAAATAATTGGGGTGGCACCTGTGGCTCAAAAGAGTAGAGCACCAGCCCCATATGCTGGAGGTGGCAGGTTCAAACCCAGCCCCTGGCCAAAAACTGAAGAAAAGAAAAGGAAGTAAAAATAATAAAAATTAAGAGTAATCCAGTGGGTAATAGAAAATTAGGGCATGAGAAACCACAAGGATGGCATATGTTATTATTGTTACAAACACCCATTTGCTGATCAAGAGAAGTAATAAAAACCAAGTGTATCCAGAGTTCAGGGCCATCCCTGTCTCTCACACAGGGCCTGCAGACCCACTCTATAAATTCTACTCTATTTCTATTGTATTTATTTTCCTCATTCCCTTGTCACCACCAAGCAATGGGGACACTCACAGGTTGTGTGGATGCTAGCTCCCTACAGCAAAGGTGATGGATAGTGTTGTTCAAGTCCATGTTCTCAATAATTTTTGGTTTATGTATTCTATCAATTATTGAGAGATGAGTGTTGAAATTACTGATTATAATGGTATATCTGCCTATTTCTTCCTGCAGTTTTACCACAGATCCTCTTGATGAATAGACATTTATCATTATTATGATTATTATTACTTTTTTTCCCTTTAGAGACAGAGTCTCACTTTGTCTCCCTCAGTAGAGTGCCGTGGTGTCAAACACAGCTCACAGCAACCTCCAGCTCTTAGGCTGAGGCGATTCTCTTGCTTCAGCCTACTGAGTAGCTGGGACTACAGGCACCCACCACAATGCCTGGCTATTTTTTTGTTGCAGTTTGGCCTGGGCTGGGTTTGAACCTGCCACCCTAGGTATATGGGGCTGACGCCCTACTCACCGAGCCACAGACGCCCCCCCACCTTTATCATTATTAAATTACGATTTCAACTCTGATATTCTTTACTTTGAAATTTTTGTCTGACATTAATATAACCTTAACCATACTAATACTTCACTAACAACAATCAAATTTCTTACCCACAACATTAGTTTTTATTGTTGCATAACAAACTTCTCCTAAAACTTATTAGCAGCTCAAACACAACTCAATTCCATTTCTGTAGGAAATCTGAACACAGCTTAGCCGAGTTTTCTACTTCACTAATCACAGGCTGCAGTCAAGGTGTTGACTGGGCTTTAGGCATCTCAAAGCCCAAGTATGAAAAGACCGATTTTCAAGAGCATGTTGTTGCCAGAAGGAGTCAGTTCCCAGCAGGTTGTTTTTTTTTTTTTCCAGGGGAGGGTGTTTGTTTTGTTTTACATTGTTTCTTTAATTTTTTTTTAAATTTCAGATTAATGTAAGGGTACAAACAATTAGGTAACAAAGTTTGCATTTGTTAAGTAGTCTCTCTTGTACTTGTGTCCCACCCGGGAGATGTGTCTTATGCTGTTACATTTGCCCATTAAGTGGGAGCATACCAATATCCCTCCCTTTTTCCCCCTCCCCCATCTTGAATTGAACTGAGTTTTTATCTTTTTCTCATGTGTGGGCATATATTAGATCATCTTCATCTACTGTCCTCATATTAGTACTGAGTACATTGGATACTTGCTTTTCCATTCTTGTGATACTAAGCAGAGTGTGTTTCAGTTCCATCCAGGTTAATACAAAAGATGTAAAGTCTCCATCTTTTTATGTTTGAATAGTATTCCGTGGTATACATATTCCACAGTTAATAAATCATTCCTGGGTTGATGGGCACTTAGGTTGTTTCTACATCTTGGTGATTATAAATTGAGCTGTGATAAACAATCTAGTAAAAATGTCATTCTGATAAAATGATTTTTTTTTTCTTATGGGTAGATGCTTAGTAATGACATTTCAGAATCAAATGGAAGGTCTATTTTAGAGTTCTTTGAGTATTCTCCGTACTTCTCTCCAAAGAGGCTATATTAGTTTGTAGTCCCCTCAACAGTCCAAAAGTGTTCCCTTCCCTCCACATTTGCAGTGATGTGGGCTATTCTCACTGGGGTTAGGTTTTGATTTGCATTTCTCTGATGATTAAGAATAATACGCATTTTCTCATGATTTTTTTTTTCAGCCATTCATCTGTCTTCTTCAGAGAAAGTTCTGGTCATGTCTCTTGCCCAGCAATAGATGGGATTGCTCTTTTCTTGTTGCTTAATTTGAGTTCTCTCTAAATTCTAATTATCAACCATTTGTCAGATTCATAACATGCAAATATCTTTTCCCATTCTGAAGGTTGTCTATTTGCCCTAATTGTTGTGTCCTTAGCTGTGCAGAATGTTTTCAGTTTAATTAAGTCCTGTTTGTTTACTTTTGTTGTTGTTGTGATTGCCACTGAAGTTGTCTTCATAAAATCTTTTCCCAGGGCTTGGCGCCTGTAGCTCAGCAGCTAGGGCACCAGCCACATACACTGGGGCTTATTGGTTTGAACCCGGCCCAGGCCTGCCAAACAACAATCACAACTACAACAACAACAACAAAATAGCTTAACATATTATGGCGGGTACCTGTAATCCTGGCTACTCGGGAAGCTGAAGCAAGAGAATTGCTTGAGCCCAAGACTGTGAGGTTGCTGTGAGCTGTGATGCTATGGCACTCTCATGAAGGTGACATGGTGAGACTCTGTCTCAAAAAAAAAAAAGAGAAAAAGAAAAAAATATTTTCCCAGGCCAACATTCTTGAGAGTTTTTCCCACACTTTCTTCTAGGATTTTTATCATTTTATGTCTTAGATTTAAATATTTTATTCATCTTGAGTCAATTTTTGTAAGTGATGAAAGATGCAGGACCAGTTTCAGTCTTTTACATGTTGTTATCCAATTCTCCCAGCACCATTTGTTGAATAGAGATTCTTTTCCCTAGTGTATGCTTTTATTTGGTTTATCAAAGATCAGATGGTGATCAGAGATTGGTTTTATCCCTTGGTTTTCTATTCTGTTCCCATATGTCTATATCTCTATTTTTATGCCGATAACATGTTGTTTTGATCACTGTAGACTTGTAATATAACCTGAAGTCTGGTAGAGTGATGGCTCCAGCTTTGTTTTTATTACTAAGAATTGCCTTGGCTATATAGGTTTTTTTTTCCTGGTTCCATACAAAACAAAGGATTATTTTTTCCAGAATATGATGTTGGTATTTTAATGGAATTTGCATTAAATCTGTAGATTGCTTTGGGTAGTATATACGTTTTAACAATGTTGATTCTTCCCAGTGAAGAGCATTTGTTCCATTTGTTAATGTGTCCTGCTATGTCTTTTTTTAGGATTTCATAATTCTTTTTGTAGAGATCCTTCACCTTTTTCTTAGATATATTCCTAAGTATTTCATTTTCTTTGAAGCTATTGTGAAAGAAATGTCTTTGATTTGCTTCTCAACATGGTTATTATTGGTGTATACAAAGTCTGCTGATTTGTGGACATTGATTTTATATTCTGAGACGTTATGGTATTTCTTGATCACTTCTAGGAGTTTTATGGTTGAGTCTCTGGGTTCTCTAAGTATAAGATCATATCATTGGCAAGGAGTGAGAGAGTTTGATCTCCTCTGTCTCCATTTGGATGCCCTTTATATCCTTCTCTTGCCTGATTGCATTGGCTAGAAATTCCAGAACTATGTTGAATAGTGGTGATGGATATCCTTGTCTGGTTCTAGTTCTAAGTGTAAAAGCTTTCAGTTTTACCCCATACAGTATAATATTAGCTGTGGGTTTGTCAGAAATGCTTCAATCATCTTAAGAAATGCACCATCAGGCAGCGCCTGTAGCTCACTGGGAGGGTGGTGGGTTCAAACCCGTCCCTGGCCAAACCGCAACAAAAAATTAGCCAGGTATTGTGGCAGGCACCTGTAATCCCAGGTACTCGGGAGGCTGATGCAAGAGAATTGCCTAGG
This sequence comes from Galago senegalensis, assembly GCA_963575145.1. NCBI lineage: Eukaryota > Metazoa > Chordata > Mammalia > Primates > Galagidae > Galago > Galago senegalensis. The sequence continues at coordinate 30,003 of CAUYTI010093621.1, forward strand.
CCCAGGAGTTGGAGGTTGCTGTGAGCTGGGTGATGCCATGGCACTCTACCAAAGGTGACAAAGTGAGACTCTGTCTCTCCAAAAAAAAAAAGAAAGAAAGAAAGGTACCACCTATGCCTATATTCTTAAGTGTTCTTGTCAGAAAATGATACTGAATTTTGTCAAATGCTTTTTCTGCATCTATCTAGAGGATCACATGGTCTTTGTTTTTGCTTCTATTGATATGGTGAATTACATTTGTGAATTTGTATATGTTAAAACAACCTTGCATCCCTGGGATAAAACCTACTTGATTATGATGTATAATTTCTTTAATATGTAACTATAATCTATTTGCTAAGATTTTCTTGAGTATTTTTGCATCAATATTCATTAGTGAAATTGGTCTTAGTTCTCCTTTTTAGTTGGGTCCTTTCCTGGTTTTGATATCAGGGTGATGTTTGCTTCATAGAACATCTTGGGGAAGGTTCCTTCCTTCTCAATGTTTTGGAATAGGTTGTACAGTATAGGTACAATGTGTTCTTTGAAGGTGTGACAGAATTCTTGTGTTGCACCATCTGGTCTAAGGCTTTTTGTTGTTGTTGGGAGCTTTTTTGTTTCTACAATTTCACAGCTTGATATTGATCTGTTCAAGAGATGTTTTTGTTGTGGTTAAGTCTAGGGAGATGGTGTGAATCCAGGTACTGGTCCATTTTCTCCACATTGTTAAATTTCTGGGCATAGAGTTTTTTGTAGGAGTCAAAAATAATCTCTTGTATCACTGCGGTATCTATTGTTATGTCCCCTTTTCATTTCTGATTGAGGTTATTAGTGATCTTACCTTTTTCTTTTTCTTTTTTTGTAGGTTTTTGGCCAGGGCTGGGTTTGAACCTGCCACCTCTGGCATATGGAGCTGGCGCCTTACTCCTTTGAGCCACCCAATCTGCAGGAGCCACCCAATCTTACCTTTTTCTTTCTAGTTAATCTGGCCAAAGGTTTATTAATTTTGTTTATCTTTTTAAAGAACCAACTTTTTTCTTTTTGTTTTTTTTCTGGACAGAATCTTATTATGTTACCCTCAGGAGAGTGTTGTGGTTTCACAGCTCACAGCAACCTCAAACTCTTGGGCTTAAGTGATTCTCTTGCCTCAGCCTACCAAGTAGCTGGGATCACAACGCCTAGCCATTTTTTGTTGCAGTTGCCATTGTTGTTTAGCTGGCCCAGCCCTGTGTGGAACCCACCAGTCTCAATGTATGTGGCTGGCACTGTAACTACTGTGCTATGGGCACCAATCCGAAGAACCAATTTTTTGTTTCAATAATTTTCTGAATGTTTCTTTTGTTTTCAATTTCATTTATTTATGATTTAATTTTGGTTATTTCTTTTCTTCTACTAGGTTTGGGATTGGATTGTTCTTCCTTTTCCATTTTCTTGAGATGCTTCATTAGGTTGTTGATGTGCTCTCTTTCTGTTTTTCAGATGTAGGCATCTAATGCAATAAATTTCCCTCTTAGGATTGGTTTTGCGGTATCCATAGGTTTTGGTAGCTTGTGACTTCATTGTTGTTATGTTCAAGGAATTTAATAATTTCCTCTTTTATCTTCTCCTTAATCCAATTGTCATTCAGCATAAGGTTGTTTAATTTCCATGCCTTTGTATGGGGATGAAAATTTTTGTTAGAGTTGAGTTCCACCTTTATTGCCTTGTAATCTGAAAAGATACAAGATGTAATTCCAATTCCTTTAATTTTGTTGAGATTTGATTTGTGTCTTAGGATATGATCTGTTTTGGTGTATGACCATGGGCTGATGAGAAGAACATATATTCATTAACTTTGGGATGATATGTTCTGTATATGTATATTAAGCCCAATTGTTCTAGGGTTGCATTCAAGTCTCTTGTTTCTTTAGTTTCTGTTTAGATGATCTGTCCTATTCTGTCAGAGGGGTGTTAAAGTCAGCTATTGTGGTGTTGATGATATCATATTGTTCAGACCAACTAAAGTTCATTTCATACATCTGGAAGCATTTAAGTTGGGTGCATTAAATATTTAGAATTCAAACATCCTCTTATTGTATTGTTCCCTTGAGCAGTATGAAGTGGTCATCTTTGTCTTTCTAAAATTGCTTTCAATCTGGCTTGGCACCTATGGCTCAAGTACCTAAGGCGCCAGCCACATACACCTGAGCTGGCAGGTTGGAATCCAGCCTGGGCCTGCCAAACAATGACGGCTGCAACCAAAAAATAGCTGGGTGTTGTGGCGAGTGCCTGTGGTCCCAGCTACTTGGGAGGCGGAGGCAGGAAACTCACCTGAGCCCAGGAGTTGGGGGTTGCTGTGAACTGTGATGCCACAGCACTCTACCCAGGGGAACAGCTTTGAAGCTCTGTCTCAAAAAAAAAAAAAATAAATGAATAAATAAATAAAGTTGCTTTAAATCCACTTGTATCTGAAAATAAGATTGTGACTCCTCCTTTCTTCTGGTTTCCATTTGCCTGAAATGTTATTTTCTAACCCTTCATCTGGAGTCTTATTTTGTCCTTCAAGTTTAGGTGTGTTCCTGGAGACAGCATATAGATGGCTTGTCCCTTTTTATCCAGTCAGCCAGCCTGTACCTCTTCAGTAGGGAATTCAAACCATTTACATTTATTGAAGGAATTGATAAGTATTGATTTTTTATTTGAGACAGAGTCTCAAGCTGTCAACCTGTAAAGTGCAGTGGCATCACAGCTCACAGCAACCTCAAACTCTTAGGCTTAAGTGATTCTCTTGCCTCAGCCTCCCAAGTGGCAGGAACTACAGGCACCCACCAAAATGCCTGGCTATTTTTGTATTGCAGTTGTCGTTGTTTTAGCTGGCCCACGTCAGGTTTGAACCCACCACCCTTGGTGTATGTGACCAGCACCCTAACCACTGAGCAACAGGAGCTGCCAGAGAATTCATAAGTATTGTTGAGTTGCATTCATCTTATTGTGAAAATCTGTTGCTTAGTTTTATCCTTTGTACCATAGTGGAAGCTAGGTTTTATCCTTTAGGTTCTGGGTATTTACTTTGCTGATGGTCCATTGTGATAGTTAGTGTGGAGAATAGGTCTGAGTATTTCCTGAAGAGCTGGTCTTGGGGCAAATTTCCTCAATGTTTGCATGTCAGTAAAAGATTTGATTTCTTCATTGAATTTGAAGCTTAGTTTAGCAGGATACAGAATTCTGGGCTAAAAATTGTTTTAAGCAGGTTAAAGGTATATGACCACTTTCCTCTTGTTTGAAAAGTTTAGTTCAAAAAGTCCTCTGTCATTCTGATGGGTCTGCCAGTATAGGTCAATTGGTGCTTACTCCTGGCTGCTTAAGAATTTTCTTTTTGGCTCGGCACTTGTGGATCAAGCGGCTAAGGCGCCAGCCACATATACCTAAGGTGGTGGGTTTGAATCCAGCCTGGGCCCGCCAAACAACAATGATGGCTGCAACCAAAAAATAGCCGGGCATTGTGGTGGGCGCCTGTGGTCCCAGTTACTTGGGAGGCTGAGGCAGAAGACTTGCTTGAGCCCAGGAGTTGGAGGTTGCTGTGAACTGTGATGACAGAGCACTCTACCCAGGGGGACAGCTTGAGGCTCTGTCTCAAAAAAAAAAAAAAAGAATTTTCTCTTTACGGGTGGCACCTGTTGCTCAGTGGGTAGGGTGCCAGCCCCCTATACCAAGGATGGTGGGTTCCAGCTGGGCCCCAGCCAAACTACAACAAAATATAGCCAGGCATTATGGCAGGCACCTGTAGTCCCAGCTACTTGGTAGGCTAAGGCAAGAGAATTGCCTAAGTCCGGGAGTTGGAGGTTGCTGTGAGCTGTGATGCCACCGCACTCTACCAAGGGAGATAAAGTGAGACTCTGTTTCAAAAAAAATTTTTTTTTTCTCTTTATGCTTATCGCTGGGAAGAATCAACATTGCTAAAATGTCTATACTACCCAAAGCAGTCTACAGATTTAATGCAATCTCTATTAAAGCACCATTGTCATCCTTTAGAGAACTTGAAAAAATAGTACTTTATTTTATATGGACTCAGAAAAAACCTCAAAATAAGAACAAATCAGGAGGTATCATGTTACCAGACTTCAGGCTATATAATAAATCTATAGTGATCAAAATAGCATAGTACTGGCACAAAAACAGAGAGGTAGATTTATGGAACAGAATGGAGAACCAAGATATGAACCCAGCTACTTATTGCCATTTGATCTTCGACAAACCTATCAATAATATACAGTGGGGGAAAGACTCCCTATTTGACAAATGGAGCTAGGTGAACTGGCTGGTAACCTATGGAGGACTGAAACAGGACTCACAACTTTCACCATTAACAAAAATTGATTCTCACTGGATAAAAGATTTAAACTTAAGACATGAAACTATAAAAGTACTAGAAGAGAGTGCAGAGAAAACACATGAAGAAATCAGCCTGGGAGAATATTTTATGAGGAGGACCCCTCGGGTAATTGAAGCAACACCAAAAATACATTACTGGGATCAAACTAAAAAGCTTTTGCACAGCCAAGAGCACAGTAAGTAAAGCAAACAGACAGCCTTCAAAATGGGAGATGATTTTTGCAGGTTATGCTTCCAACAAAGGTCTGATAACTAGAATCTACAGAGAACACAACTAAGAGCATGCAAACGAATCAATGAGCAAGGAATAAATAACCCCATTTCTATGTGAGCAAGAAACTTGAACAGAAACTTCTCTGATGAGGACAGGTGCATGGCCTACAAACACATGAAAAAATGCTCATCATCCTTAATCATTAGAGAAATGCAAATCAAAACTACTTTGAGATATCACCTAACTCCAGTAAGATTAGCCCACATCACAAAATCCCACAACTACACATGTTGGCGTGGATGTGAAGAGAAGGGAACACTTCTACATTGCAAGCTAATGTGACCTTTTTAGAAAGAAGTTTGGAGAACATTCAAGGAACTAAAAGTAGACCTACCATTCAATCCTGCAATTCCTCTACCAGGTATATACCCAGATGATCAAAAATTATTTTACAACAAAGACATTTGCACCAGAATGTTTATTGCAGCCCAATTCATGATTGCCAAGACATGGAAACAGCCCAAGTGCCCATTGACCCATGAATGGATTAACAAATTGTGGTATCTGGCTCAGTACCTGTAGCTCAAGTGGCTAAGGCACCAGCCACATACACCAGGCTGGCAGGTTCGAATCCAGCCTGGGCCTACCAAACAACAACTACAACCAAAAAATAGCCAGGTGTTGTGGCAGGTGTGATGCCATGGCACTCTACCCAGGGCAACAGTTGAGGCTTTGTCTCAAAAAACAAAAACAAAAAAACCCCAAAATTGTAGTATATATACAACATGGAATACTATGTAGCCATAAAAAAGTTAAGAGACTTCACATCTTTTATGTTTACCTAGATGAAGCTGGAACATATTCTTCTTAGCAAAGTATCTCAAGAATGGAAAAAAAGTATCTGATATACTCAACACTACTATGAAATCAATGTATAATCATCTAGACACTCATATGAATGGCAAAACATAACTATAGTCCAGAAAGTAGAAGAGAAGAGGAGAGAAAGGGGAGGGGGAATATAAGAGGAAGGGGGGACCTCACCTAATGTGCATGATGCAATGGTACATTTCAGAACTATTAAGAAATGAGTATAATTGTGATGGATGTGTTATTTAGTTCAATGTAAGCATTTCATATTGTATATCAAAGCAGTACACTGAACCCCATAAATGCATCAATGTACAAAGTTATGATTTAATAAATAATAATAATAAAAAGAATTTTCTCTTTCATCTTGACTTTGGACAGATTCATTACTATGTGTCTTGGAGATGCTCTGTTTGTGTTGAGTCAACCTGGGCTTCAATATTCCTCTAAAAGGAGTGTCAGAATTTTTGGTGATGCTTGGGAAATTTTCTTTTCTTCTCTTTTTTGAGACAGAGTCTCTCAAGCTGTCACCCTGGGTAGAGTGCCATGGTGTCATCATAGCTCACAGCAGCCTCCAACTCTTGGGCTCAAGAGATCCTCTTGCCTCAGTTTTTTTGTATTTTTAGTAGAGATGGTCTCATTCTTGCTCAGGCTGGTCTTGAACTTGTGAGCTCAGGCAATCTGTCCACCTTGGCCTTCTGGGATTACAGGCGTTAGCCACTGTACCCAGCCAGAAATTTTCATTTATAATATTCTCTAGTGGGGCTTCCATTCCTTTGGGATGTTCTTCTTCCCCTTCAGGGATTCCTATAATTTGTATGTTTGAATACTTTGTGGGATCCCATAATTCTCTAAGTGAATGCTCTGCTTTTCCCCCTCTTCTTTTTTGCCTCTTTGAATGCCTGGGTTAGCTTAAGAGCCGTATCTTCCAGATCTGAGATTCTTTCTTCTCCACAGTATAATCTGTTATTGATTCTTTCTACCGCATCCTTAAGTTCCCTGATTGACTCCTTCAAATCTTTATGCTCTGATATATCTGTTCTAATTTCTTCATGTCTTTCATTCATTATGCTTGTCAGTGTTTATATTTCCTTTTCATTATTTTCCACTTTCCCTTCAATTCCCTTTATTATTTTTACTGTCCATATTTTAAGGCTTGGCACTTGTAGCACAGTAGTTACAGCACCAGCCATATACACTGAGGTGGCAGGTTCGAACCTGGCCTGGGTCAGCTAAACAATGACAACTGCAACAAAAAATAGCCAGGCATTGTGGCAGGCTCCTGTAGTCCCAGCTACTTGGGAGGCCGAGGCAAGAGAATCACTTGAGCCTAAGAATTTGAGGTTGCTGTGAGCTGTGATGCCACAGCACTCTACCAAGGACAACACAGTGAGACTCTGTCTCAAAAAATAAATAAAATAGATAAATAAGTAAATAAATAAATACATATTTTAATTTCCTTTTTGTCATTTGCATAATTTCTTTATAGATGCAATCCTGTGATAGCTGCCTCATGATTCCTTGGGAGGTGTTGATCTGTTCTGTTTCTTCTTGTTGCCAGAATTTTTCTCTTGGTTCCTCCTCTTGTGTGTTTTCTTCTGGTTCACTTTTTTCTGTCACTTCTTCCTTCTCTCTAAATTAACTTGTCTCTGTGCTTAGGTATTGAGTGTCCTTTTGGTATAGGGTCTAAAAGAAGAAAAGAGGAAAGAGCAAGAATGGAAGAAAGAAAGAAAGAGAAAGGGAAAAAAAAGGGAGATGAAAGAAAAAAAAGTTTTTAAAGATACAAGAAGAACAGAACAGAGATAGGAGTAACAGTGGTGTTTGACAGGGTGCTTTGACCCACACCCACAATTCCAGGACTCTGAGGGGCCATGCTGGGTGGGCCCCTGAAGCTCAGGAACTCCTTACCAGCCTGCGCAAAAGCAAGGTACCTCCCCCCAAATATATAAAAAAGAACCTCCCCCAAATACATATAAAAAAAATAAGCAGTGTATCATAGTGAGGACCTACCAATAGTGTCCTTCCAAAGGTCAGTGGTAGAAGGACACTCTAGAACAGGTGCTCAAGACCTCCTTGAACCAGGCCAATGCAGTAATGACATCCCAGCTCAGGCCTCAGAGTGAGGCTCTATCTCATAAATAGAATACAGAATGAAATGGAATAAAACAGGCTTGGCACCTATGGCTCAAGTGGCTAAGGCGCCAGCCATGTACACCCAAGGTGGCAGGTTCAAATCCAGCCCAGGCCCCCCAGACAACAATGATGGCTGCAACCAAAAAATAGCCAGGTGTTGTGGCGGGCGACTGTGGTCCTAGCTACTTGGGAGGCTGAGGCAGGAGACTCGCTTGAGCCCAGCAGTTGGAGGTTGCTGTGAGCTGTGATGCCTTGGCACTCTACCCAGGAGGACAGCTTGAGGCTCTGTCACCAAAAAAAAAAAAAAAAGAAAGAAAGAAAGAAAGAAAGAAAGAAAAGAAAAGAAATGGAATAAAACAGATCAGAAAAAATAGAATAATAGTGACAATATATAAAGAAAATTAGAAATAAAATTATATAAGATGCAAAAAAAGAGATTATCTAGTTGTTGTTTGAGAAATTTATGTGGTAAAGACAAGAAAAGTAGAAAAATACCTACAAAAAGAGAGAAAAAGGAGAGAAATAGAAAAGAAAGAAATAATAAAAGGGGCAGAAAATAGTAGTAAAAATGGAGCCCTTGTTACTGATGAAAGTAAAAATGAAAAAAATAAGAAAACCAATCAAACAAAAACTAAGGAAAATTATATATACTGTAATATATTGCTTGGACACGAGGTGGCGTGCTGGGGTTAGGAGACACAAAACATGCAAGCTGATTCTGATGTATTAGATGGGGGCCAGAATCCCCTATGTAGTTGCTGAGGAGACTTTGTCCTGTTTCCCTGATTTATTTGCCCTTGGTGGGTACTCAGTTGCTTTGCTAGCACTTAATCGCACAGCATTGGGAGCCTGAAGTTCTTGCCAGACTACTTAGGAGACACACCTCGACCTTCTGAACAGTGCCCCGTGGCCACAAAGTGGCTTTTGCAGGGTAGCAAGAGCTACCTAACTTATTGCAAGGGTGGTGTCCCAAGCTCAGGAGGTGTACCAGAACCAGCCATGTGCTAGGCTCCCTCCTGGGCAGTCCTCCTACAATGGCAGCACCCTGTGGTCCACCCCACCTGGTGGTTCAATCTCAGACACTGGGTGCTGTTCAGGTTCACTTGCTTGCTTAAGCCCTCCCAAGGTAGCTCTGTTGAGGACCTAAGTCCAAAAAAATTGCAGGATAGGACTTCTAGTCTCTAGCCCTCCACCTGCACCCAGATACTCATCTTCTGTGCTGGTGGTCTTCTACTGTTCCTGACCACCTTGTTGGCTTCTGAATCCCCTACTTCACTGTGCCCCTTGGAATGTTGTTTCTGGACAGAACATCCCAGTTTCTGGAGTGGCTCTCCAGTGGCTGGAGTCCTCTCTCTTTTGTCTCAACACCTGTGGTGGCTAAGGAGATATCTGTAGTCTGCCATCTTGCTCTGCCTCTCAAATAAACACGGTCTCTGGCAGGTTGTTGAACTGAGTATCTGAGCTCTCTGCTGGATGTTGGCAGAAAGCTGGCCTCAACCCCTTGCCTCACAGTCCTCTCCAACATGGCAGCTTGCTTCATTAAAGCAAGCAGGCAAAGAGGTAATATTTTGCCAGTAAGACAGAAGTCACCATCTTATATAACCTACTCATAGACATGACATCCCATCACTTTTGCAGCATGTATTCTGTTGGTGAGAAGTAAATCACTAGATCAAATCCATACACAAGGGCATGAATACCAGGAGGCAGGAATCATTGGGGGCTGTTCCAAATCACTGCCTCTAATTTGAGATTATCCTTCTGAGAACATTACTGTTTTCCTGCTTTTTGCCTTTATGGAGTTGGTAGGTTCCTTAATTCTGTGGAATTTTGTCATAAATTTGTCCCCATCTGCTGGTAACTCCTTCTTTGGCTTTCCAGCACTGCTAAGGATTATTTTGGTTTTTATAATTCCAATAAGATTTTGTTTTGGGGGGGAGAAAAGTAAATAACTATGCTCAACCTATCATCTTCAACTGAAATGCATCTCTTTTTGCACTGTAAATTAAAAAAAAAGTCAAAATATACATTTTCCTTAGTAAGTAGGCTGTAAGTAGGACAAATAAAAACGTCTAGCATACATTGAGCAGGTATATTATATACCCCAATTTACAGATGAGAGAACCGAGGCTCATAGAAGTACTTCTTACATGAAAGTAGAAAATAATCCTCATGTTAGAGGTAAAGTAGTAACTATTTTGCATTTACAAGCCCCTTGCTGATTCTGGTTGTTTTCAAACTCTTTTTGAGAGGATGAAGAGCCAGCATGTCAACAAAAATAGTCTTGAGGGTAAAAGCCTCCTGAAGCCAAATTCTGTCAGTAAGTAGCTGTTCCAGGTAGTAAGCTAGACAGATTCCTTAAGAGATATCTTGGTTGTGGTATTATTCAGAATCTTCTTAGTTATTGGTAATTGTAACTCAGACATTTAAGTAAATGTACAGAATTAACTTTTCTTAAAATAATTCAAAGGAAAAAACATTGTACAAAGAAAGCATTCTGGGACATGAATGTCTGTCATTTACATTGTGAAGACTGCTCTTGGATCTCTCCACATTACATCCCTGGCATCTTGTCCTAAAGTGATTCTTTTCGCCCAAATTCCTACTTTAGAATTCTAAAGTTTAAGAAGTTACCATATTGGCTTGGCACCCGTAGCACAATGGATACAGTGCCAGCCACATACACAGGAGCTGGTGGGTTCAAACCCAGCGTAGGCCTGCTAAACAACAATGACAACTACAACAAAAAAATAGCCAGGCATTGTGGAGGCCGTGTGTAGTCCCATTTGGGAGGCTGAGGCAGAGAACTGCTTAAGCCCAAGAATTTGAGGTTGCTGTGAGCTGCAATGCCACAGCACTCTACTGAAAACAGACTGTGTCTCAAAAAAAAGAAAAAAGAAAAAAAGATGTTACCATATTGTAAAGACCCATTCCCTTATCAACAGACAACAATCTACTTTAAATCTGGTCACAACAACTAGCAAATGTCTCAACCTGACACTTTTATCTTCATTGTTTTTCTCTGCTAACTGTACAGGATTTAACAGAGCAGAGAAAGGGCAGTTAAGGCCACAAAGCCTTTTAGACACAAGACACACATCTAGGAGCATTCTTTGTGATGTTTATTGCTATAGAACATTCCTTCACCAAGGCAGTTATTTAAAGTTAGGATAAAGATGAAAGTTGTGGGGAGGGATATATTTTTTTCTAAGAGAAGGCAGTTTATGTACTTCTATAAATTACCTATCAGAAAATGAGATGAAGTTTCTTGTAGACATTTTCTAATCTAGCATGGTTTCTCACATTTGATTTTTTTTTTTTTTTGGAGATAGTCTCACTTTGTTGCCTTCAGTAGAGTGCCATGACAGTCAACAGCTCACAGCAACCTTCAACTCTTGGGCTTTAGCGATTCTCCTGCCTCAGCTTCCAGAGTAGCTGGGACTACAGGTGCATGCCAAAGAGCCAGGCTATTTTTAGAGACAATGTCTTGCAAACTTGCAAGCTTAGGCCATCCACCCACCTTGGCCTCCCTGAAAGCTAGGGTTTCAGGCCTGAGCTACCTTGCCTGGCCTCAAATTGATTCTTTTTTTCTTTCTTTGAGACAGTCTTATGTTTGCCCTCAGTAGAGTGCTATGGCATCACAGCTCACAGCAATCTCAAACTCTTGAGCTCAAGGGATTCTCTTGCCTCACCAAGTAGCTGGGTGGTGCCCATCACAACAACTGGCTATTTTTTTTGCTGCAGTTGTCATTGTTGTTTAGCAGGCCCGGGCCAGGTTCAAACCTGCCTGCCTCAGTGTACGTGGCTGGTGCCCTATCCACTGAACCTCAAATTTGATTCTTGAGTTCTAACTCAATATTCTCTTATCTTCTCATAAACAATTTAACCTATAATGAATGTCTAAGAAACTAATATACATTTAAGTTTCTTTTTTTCTGGGTTGCTTTTTTTTGAGAAAAGAATCTCACTTTATCGCCCCTGGTAAAGGGCTGTGGCGTCATAGCTCACAGCAACCACAAATTCTTGGGCCCAAGTGATCCTCTTGCCTCAGCCTCCTGAGTAGCTGGGACTGTAGGTGCCCACCACAACACTGACTGTTTTTAGAGATGTGATCTCGCTCTAGCTCAGAGCTGGTCTCAAACTTGTGAGCTCAGGCAATCCACCCTCCTTGGCCTTCCAGAGTGCTGGGATTACAGGCGTGAGCCACCGTGCCCGTTCCTAGTTTCTTTTTTCTTCTTTCCTGTAATCAGAATGTATTCTTCATTTACTTTGGGGAGACATGAAGAGAGATTCTGCTTAGAGCTCTAAGTCAGATTATTATTCTTTTTTGAGGAGACCTTGATACCCCAGTGTTAACTAATTAGCAGTTAATATTTGTCGGTAGCATTGTTTCCATAACGGAAGAAAATTATTAAATTAATACATCATATTTAATATCAATTTAGTACTTCAACCAAAGTATAGTCACGTGCTACAGAACATTTTGGTCAATGGCAATCTGCATATACAATGATATAAGATTATAATACTGTATTTTACTGTACCTTTTCTATGCTCCCGTTATGTTTAGATACACACATATTTACCATTATGTTACAACTGCCTACAGTATTCAGTACAGGAACATGCTATACAGGAGCAACAGGCTATACCATACAACCCAGGTATGTAGGCTATAGACTTTAAATACATCGTGATATTCACATGACAAAATCACCTAACAATGCATTTCTCAGACTATATCCCATCGTACGTACGACTCTACTTGCAACATTCTTATTTTTAGAAATGGCTGTCACCTTCTTGGCTTACTGTCTGCTTCTATTCCGAACAAGAATGCGGGCCCGTATTAAGACAGAATTCTGTTTTTTTTTTTTCATCTTTTATATTCTATTTACTCACTTAATTGTAAGCTTATTGAGAACAAGTTTTGATCATAACTTTAACCTTTACATTAGAACTAAATCATGGAGAAAAAATATGTTTTCATTAATTTTTACCAGATGTATCCACAAGTGTGATTTATTTTTAGTTATGTAATTTTAAAAACACGTTGATGTAGATTTTTCAAAAATGACAACCCTAAAATTAATGAAAATGGTCATTAAAAGATTTCTAGGTTTTGCTTTTTTTATAAAAATCAGTATTTAGCATTTCACAGTGAAGAGGTCCTAAGTTTCTCATAATAACATGACATTATATAAAAATAGAAGACATAGACATCTTTAAATCTTTAATCCTTTGATTAAGCAGCAAGCATATCACTCTTCCAGGCCAAACACTGCTTAAACAAAAAGGGAAAATAAAGACGTGCAAAATATTTACAAAATATGCAAAGCACACAATAAAGACATCTCACTATATACATGTGTCATATTACCAATGAAGCTAAGATTTTTCTGCTGTGTGCTCTAATGTATGTAAATCAGATTACAGCACATCCCTCAGATGCAGCACCTTGGCCCATGTCTGGGATAGAGCAGATTTTATATGAATCACAACATACTGAACAGCTGGACAGATGCTGGTGCTGACCAACTTGACTGACATCCCACATACTGTGTACTGAAGGTCTATTGACAAGAGACAAGACAACAAAAACTGTAAAGATATAGTATGCACATATGCAAGACAATCTAAGTGCTTTAAAAAATGCTTTAGATATTTTCTTTTAAGATATATTAACTGTCACCCGTGGCTTTTAAAGAGAAAAAATAAGTATACAATCTTGAATATTAAGAACTTTTAATCAGTTAAATTGTATCTGGTTATAATCCAGGGGAAAAACTATTTAAGATGATCCAATGAGAAAAAGGACTCAAGCTAGAAAAAAAGAGTTTATGCCAGAACTTAGGATTTTTAGGGAAAGTGGTCCAAAGGTTAAAATGAAAATTAATCAGTACATTTAAATTTACAGCTCTTTAATGCTGCAGAGACAATGGAAAGGACTATTTTTCTTATATTTTGGGAATACACAACCTTTCAAAACATAAATTAGGGCCTTAGGTGTTATTTCATGAAGTAGCTCTAAATGTGTTAAGAATGTGAATGTGCAAACATTTAGCTTTATATTCCACTAGTATATAGCATTCTAAGTGATCTGTCCCTTTGCACAAATCATGATTCCAATATGAAATCATTGTATCAAAAATATTAGTAACACATTGAAATACTATTACTTGTAAAATATTCTTTGTAAGTGCTTAATGATTATTGTTGAATTAAGAAGCCTTAAAATGTCTTTTTGTTTTTTTATAAAAAGGGGTCTCAGCATTTTTAGTTAATAGCACAACTGTGACAATATACTGATGCATCTTTAGATAACACAGGACGAATTCTTATATTTATTTTTATGAAATAATGTTGATGATTTAACCTTAAACCAATCCCACGAGTACAGGTTGGCTGCAAGGAATACACAAATGTATCCAAATAGTACAATAGAGATTTATCAAGAAAACATCCTTCATATCAAATGCAGACCATATTATTAAGAAATGGGCAATTTGAAGTTCATAAACTAAACACAAAAAGGGTATTGTAAATAAATGCATCCATTACCACCATCTCTACATAACTGACAAAATATAATTCTTTTTCTAAAGTCCCCAAGTATAGGCAACTACTATTAATAGTTAAAAGCTGATAGCATTTAGAAACATAAATTTTTTTTTGAAATTAACTTCATTTTCAAGAAACTTAAAGACATTACATTTCAACAAATCAAGTCCTCACTTATATGTAAAATTCTTATCCCAATCCTCTCATTATTGATAGATGACAGGTCAATGACCCATAAACAAGGACTTTACACTAGGACCCTAAACTGTATACTAAAGGGTTAGTAGGTTCAGTACATTCTTTGTGGTTTCATATAATTGCTTTGCAATTGATTAAATTGCTTTCTTTTAAAGGAATACATTAAAATTCCTTTAGAAAAAAAAGCAACATTTTTTTTGAAAAAAGGGATATGTAGCTATAATTTCTTAAATATGCATAAAATGAACATAGGTCAAAATTTGAAATGCAGGCTATTTATTCTTGCACTCCTAACATAGGAAAATGTTTTTAAAAAATTAAAGAAAAAAAGCCAAACATCCTTAACTTAAGAAACTTAAGGAGTTTTCACAATTCTTAAGTCAATATTCTTGTACTAAGAGCCTTGACTACAAAGAGGCAAGAATACAAAAAGCCTCAATAAAATAAATACAGTAAAAACCACCAAAAAAACCCCTTGGTATATAGAATACTTAATTTTTTTTCTTTTATGAGATCACATTACTGAACGTATATTCTAGTAAGGAAGCTAACTAGAGGCTTTCGTTGTATAGGGAACTGAAAAATTTCTTAGACATCCACTTACACTAGTCCACTGCCACAGAACTAGTTCACAGCCTCAGTATCTAGGAAGGATTATTTTTTCCTCTTTTGCATCAGTCAGATGAGCATTGGTATAGTGATGGGGTGAAAAGTTACTGCAGCTCTGTCCAATTTAATTTTTAGTGCAGAGAGGACTGTGAATCTGTCTGAATTCCAATAAGTGATGGTGGCTGTTGACCACCAACCGTGGACAACACTGGTCTTGGGTTTAGACGGGGTGGCATAGAATTAGCAGGGCGAATGAGAGGTGGTGGAGGCTGATTTAAAGTTGGCCGGGGCTGGATGAACCGAGCCTGCTGCTGGAGTGGTGGAGGCTGCCGGTGAAGAGCAGGGGCAGCAGGCAGTGTTGGACGAAGAAGTGGTGGAGGCTGGTTCAGAGTGGCAATGGGGGCTGTTGGTGTTGGAGTGGATGATGGGGCAGGAGGTGAAGGACCCAGAGTCCGCGGAGCCTGTGGGGTCTGTGCCTAGAGGTGAAGAAACAAAAATACATGTATGAGATCTAAGTCCTAATGAATTTAATACAAAATAGTTTGGCCTGTCACAGAAAAAACCAAATCAAATCAAAACAAAACAAAAACATAACACCAGTGTTTATTGGAAGCACAAGCTTCTTTTATTTTAAAGAAAACAAAAACAAAAAAATCAAAAACCAATGAGGCTACCAAACAGGCATCTTTATTTGTAAACAGCTTAACACTGGAAATAAAAATAAGACAATGAAAGAACAATACACTCTCCATTCTTCTAGGATCAGAACTTAGCATGTCATTATGACTGGAGAGTCACAAGAGATGCACCACTGAGTAAGTGTATTGTCAACCTTTCATGCTCATTTAGCTAGCCCTCTGACAAATTAACCTTACAGAACACCACACAAAATGGTGATTCCTCAACTCATATTAGCTCAAATTCCATACACAAACACACCTCCTCTTCTTCATCAGTGCTCTTCCCTGATGGCACATTAGAAGCACTTTTTGTCTCCTCCCCTAAAGTAGAAGCATCACCATTAGAAGCCTGGGTTCCTTGTTCTGCTTCCCACTCCTGCAATACCTCCTCTAAGTTAAACCGACGCCTGTAGTTTACAAAGAAGTTCTTCACTTGGCCAACAGTCTTGTTGCCAATTACATCTGCAATAGCTTGAAAATCTTTACCATATTTGCGGACACCTGGAAGGCAAAGTAAATAATACACCTGTGAAGGATCAATAAGGAGAGCTGTGTGTACTATACATCATGCACACACAAAAGATACCAGCAATGAAAATCCTTTCTGATAAACTCTGGTCATTTCTCAATTCTGAGATAGAGGCTAAGATATCAGGGTCACAGATGAAAACTATCAATTATGTTATTTCATCGAGCCAGCCACTTGCCTTCAACTGAACAATCAGAAACTTACCATTTTTTACATACTCAGTTATTTTCTCCAATCCTCTCTTGAACTCTCAAATATAGTCCATTTATTGTAAAGCATTGAATTCTTTGTTCCATCCTCAATTCCACATTCATTTATTTCCCTAGTAGCCAGTCACCTAAATTTGAGCAACATCGTTTGTAAACAAAACTGGATGGGAATGAACCATCTGTCTTATCCCCTCAATGGACTGAGTGAGTAGCAGGGTTCCCCCATTAAGAAAAGCAATATAATTTTGGTCTTAATACTAACCAAAGTATTCGTAATAACTTCAACATGAATGCGTGCCTATCCCACCAGGGTACCAACAAATAGAAATGATGTAAGATAAACATATTAATAGGTATAAAAAGCAGAATCATCATCAAAAGCTGATGCATTAAGAAAAGGTATTTTTCTGAGTCTGTTGGATTTTAACTCACTTAATAGTTCTCAAAACTGTAAGTATAAAGGATTTTAAATAATAAGGTAATAGTAATGACTACTTAAACAGCCCTTGTGCTCATCATTACAACCTTAAAATTAAGAAGGGTTGTATGTTATTTGAGAACCTAACTTTTCATTAAGGAAGTTTCATTATAATGAAGGATAATGATTTGTGAAGTTGAGATGGCCAATTAAGCTATACAGAATTTAAAATGGATAATAATTTATAAATGGATAATAATCCTTTCTTAAGGGATACTAAAACAAGTTCACAGATTCACTCTAGAAAGAGATGCACTTAGCTCAAAACATAAAAGTTAACAAAAATTCTGATTTTATAACTTGATAACTGCTCTTTATAATGTCAGAAAACAGCAATCTGTACAATAATCACAGATAAGAAAACAGTATACAGATATGTTAATACCCAGCAGGAATGCTAGATATATTCTTACTGATACCAAATGATATGGAACATTCAATTATCTTAAAGCACCACCATCACAATATGACAGAATTCTGCTTTAAAATTCTACTTTTATTTTAAACTGAAAATTAGCAATAATCATCTCTAGCTACATTAAACCAGTGGGGCTTGACTCTGAGAGGAATTCCTTTATCTTAGAGCATTTTTGAGCAGGAAGTCTGACATTAATATCCTGTAACTATATCCCATTTTTAATGTAGAGTCTTGGGTTTGTAAGCTGTAAGCTATGCTCATTTGCTCTGTTCTCAAAGGGAAAGACATATGCATGACAATAAAGTAATTAGTGACAGGCATTGTTTATGTTTTATCAATATAAATGAATTTATATGCTAATTAAATCTATGAGTTGACTTCCAATTTGTCCTCTACAGTTAAGTATGAATTCTAATGGTGACTAGATGCTACCAAAGATGTATTTGGCAATAAAAATCCAAGGTTATTTCATAGCAGGAGCTGCTATCACACATTCAAGTACTCCTCCATTATACTACTTAAAACAGGAACTTTTAAAAGGCCGAGTCTTTGTGCCATTTCTAAACCGTAACTCTGAGAGTGCTGCACTGACAGTGTTCTGCCAGCATACTGATATTCCTAAGAGATATTTAATGTACATTCTAGCAATGCCCAAACCTACATGAGTTTAGAAATAAGCATCTGAAGTCTAGGGTTAGATTATATTCCTAGCAAGAAGTCACATTAAGACTAAATTTTGACTCCAAGTCAGGGGGTATCATAACCCTCAGAATACCTATTTGTTTTGCAAAATACATTCCAAAACCACAAGTTGTTTCCAAGTCTAATTCCATTATGTGACTGTCCATCCTTCTGACTCATCCTTTGAGAGTAATTTTTTTCTCAGAGGACTTTACCTTGTCACCAATACCATCACATTTGCAAAATTCTGAAAGCTTAACCAGCTTTGCAAAATTCAAATCTACTTCCCATAAGAACTTTAGTTTTTCTAGAAACTTTGAATATCAAAGACTTTCCCCAAGTCTCCCAGCTTTGTTTAACTCATACATGCTAGTCTAAAATCTTGGGGCTCAGCTCACACTGCAGACTTCTGTAGTTTGACTGGGGATACCAATCAGTGTCCTGAGAGTTAAGTATACCCAGATGCATGTGTATTAATTCCTTCAGGCTTCAGGATGGCTAGACAGGATCTGAAATAGCTGGGGCTTCTTGGCAGTCTCCTCTGGACAAGAACAGCTTTATCTGCTTGTCTTAGTGTGTTTGACAAATTCCATATTTTTGTTCTGTATGTGAAAAGGGTTGAGAAATACTGTCCTATGCTGAGTACATAGGAAGTGCTTAAAAATAAGAATTTTCTTCCCTGTAAGGCTTCATTCTATTTTTCTTCCCCAAAGCACAAGAGGGATATGTGGCTGACTTCTTTATTACCTTCACACGTCCAGTGACGTGGTCATTAGCAAATTTGAGTTAGAAGATGTTCTATACTGTGGCCAACAAACAGGCAAACTCCACTGAAACGCTAAAGATTTAAATGGGACTGCTTCTTCAGCATTCCCAGCTGGGCTTCCAGGACAACTAACAGGGGCAGTGATGAGGAATAAATAACTTGAAAAACCTCTGGCATCAGAGATACCTGAGATTCAATCTGTATCTGAGGGGAGAGAAGTCCATTATTTTCTTACAGTTTATAACAGACAAGGCAATCCAACTGCTTTCTCAGGAAAGGAGTAAGATACAACAACTCAATGAATCCTTCTTTTCCTAAAGATGTAAAAGGCTTAGATATATTTGAAGCGCTATTGCTAAAAAGAGGTCAGTTTGCAAAGGTTAGTGGAATGAATAAATACTTTTAGAGAACTCTAAAAAGAGGCAAAAAATACATTTCCCAGGTGGGAAATTGGTGTCTCTCAATTCTGAAAACAAAATCAATTTTTCTTTTTTAACCTAGAAGGGATGGCATCGACGGTTAATTTTCATATGTTTAAGAAATTATTTTTAGGTTCAGTGCCCACACCATAGTGGTTATGGTGCCGGCCACATACACTGAGGTTGGCAGGTTCAAACCCAGCCTGGGCCAGCTAAGCAGCAATGACAACTGCAACAAAAAAACAGCTGGGTGTTGTGGTGAGAGCCTGTAGTTCTAGCTACTCGGAGGCTGAGGCAAGAGAATCACTTTAAGCCTGAGAGTTTGAGATTGCTGTGAGCTGTGATGCTATAGCACTCTAAGGAAGGTAACATAGTGAGACTTTGCCTCAAAAAAAAAAAAGAAATTATTTTTAAAATTTTATTTTAGACTTTAAAAAAAAAAAGGAAAACATTAATGGTAATGTGTAATAAAATTCCAAAGGATTTTGTTCATAATTTCATTAGCACAATTTTTTTTTCTTTTCTTTTTTTTTGCAGTTTTTGGCCGGGGCTGGGTATGAACCTACCACCTCCGGCATATGAGGCCAGCACCCTACTCCTTTGAGCCACAGGCGCCACCCCAGCACAATTTCTTAAAGTGAGTGTGTACTTAATATAATAAATTTTAAACTAAAACCATCTGGAAACATGTATTTCTTTCCATCTCTGATAAATTATTTCCAAAATTCAATATTTCATAAGGTATAAAAGACACCAATAGCAGTAGAAAAGTGACTGAAATCACATATTCTTTTTCCAAAGTCTATCCTTTCTTGATCTTGCATTCCCATCTATTTCTTGTTAAATTCCATTACTGAAATGCTAGAAATTTTGAATCATCAATTATCTGAAGTGTACCAAAGGGCTGACAATCATACTTCTGAACCTCCATTTTTATTGTTATGATACAAAAAATTCCCTAAAACAAAAGTAGGCTTCTCAGATGAAAAAGGTTAAGAACCTCTTATTTCCACTTCCTTTTGATTAGTCATGTACTGGCTTTACCATCTTTATATTTTTATCAACTACCAAATCTATTTTTTCTCCTTTATGAACCATTCTGGCTTTGTATTTATTTATTTTTTTGTATGAGAGGAAATTAGAAAGGAGACAATTTTTAGACTTATAACTTTATTTCTCTTAAAAAGAAATATACGAACTAGAGGAACATAAAGTAACTTTTACTGTAAGCATAACCTACTTGAACACAGTTCTGTCATTTTCTGCTTTAAATGAAAAGGCAGTAATATGAACAAAATAACTAAAAATTAAGGTTGATATCTTGATAAAATTGGAGAAAGGTTTTTTTTAGTTCTTCTTAAAATAGCATAAAAATTTTAGTTGAGGATCATTTTTTTTAGCACTAATGACTAGGAAATAAATATATTTAAGAAGTGACCTAAAGTTAAAATGGCAAATATTACATACATGCTTCTGCTGTCCTTTACACATTTTAACGAATGTTTTGTACTATCATTTAAATCTTTTAAGTGTGTTTTGAAAATAGCTAACAATTATGTCATTTTACATGGAAAAAAGATATACCTAGAATCCAATTCCTCTCTTTAGTCTTGCTAGATAAGTATTATTTATCATATGAATATCAAATTTGATTTTAGGGTAATTCTTTTTTTTTCTTTTTGAGACACAGTCTCATTATGTCACCTTTGGTAGGGTGCCGTGGCCTCACAACTCTCTTGGGCTTAAGCAATACTCTTGCCTCAGCCTCCCAAGTAACTGGGACTACAAACGTCCCCCCACACTGCCTGGCTATTTTTTGTTGCAGTTGTCACTATTGTTTAGCTGGCCCAGGCTGAGTTCAAACCCTCCAGCCTCAGTGTATGTGGCTGGTGCCATAACTACTGTGTTCTAGGTGCCAAGCCTCGGGTAATTTCTAAAAGCATTATAGGTTAGGAAAAAATAAATACAACATAAGGTACAAACACAAATATTTCAGCATTAACACAAATATGGGAAGACCATAATTGGTCTCACTGTTAACTAATTTTTTATAATAGAAAATTTAGATTCTTAAGACTTGAAATAGATGATAGATATTGTAAAAGTACCTTTTTCATAGCAAATATTTTAAGAGAGTTAATTTAGCAGCATTAATGATACCCCCCCTCCTGGGACAACTGAAGAATATTATTAAAATTATATAACATAGGCAGAACTAAAATTAACATAATATGGTGACAGATTACAAAAGTATAAATTGATACCTATTTGATGTAAGCATGATTTTCCCCCTTTCAACTAAGGAAAAAAGAAAGGAAAACTTATTTAAATGGTTAACAGTTAAGTAGATGGGACAGGAAAGGTAGAAAATATGTAAACTCCAGGAAAAGAAATGATCTTATGTTTGGTTTTTAAAGAGTAACAACATCTATTTAGAGGCCTTGTGTGGTGGCTCAAGCCCGTAGTCTCAGCACTCTGGAAGGCTGAGGTGGGTGGATTGCTTGAGCTCAGGAGTTCGAGACAAGCCTGAGCAAGTGCGATACCTCATCCCTAAAAAAATAGTTGGGCATTGTGGCAGGCTCCTATAGTCCCAGCTACTCAGGAGGCTGAGGCAAGAGAATCACCTGAGCCCAAGAATTTGAGGTTGCTGTGAGCTAAGACGCCACAGCACTCAATACCAGGCAACTCAATAAGATTGTCTCTAGTGAGGGAAAAAAAAACAAAACAATGTTTATTTAATAGTAAAGCTGTAAATCTTATTAGTGGTTCTAGAGTCAGTATTTCTTTTTCCAGATCACTATAATAGTCTACTATGAGCAAGATAAAACATTTATTTAACAAATGAGTGTCAAATCAAAATATATGTGTAAAATGTCTTGAAAATCAAGTGCTACACAAATTAAAACATATTAATATCAAAACATAATTTATTATTACTTTGTAAGACTGAAATGGCCATTGGAGTAATGCACAAAGTTTTACTATAAATGAAGATTAAAAAACAGAAGAAGAAAAAACAAAAACTGACTGATGAGTACTTCTGGATAGCAAAGTATACATGTTAAAACAGACACCACCATTATGCACCTTAATCACACTTAGGCTAAAGTCTAGGTGACATTACTATATGATTATACTTTATAAGGCACACTTGTGAGCATTATGTAAATATGTGAGGACATCAGACAAAATGGCACTTTTTAATTCTCTCTAAAGTAACCATTTTGGACATAAATAGCCTTATACTTTTTACTTAAGGTAACAATTACAACAAAATATCCAAAAGAAAAACAAAAATTCCAAAGTGCCAAAATAAATAAAAACAGAGACATGAATACCATTAACACATTACTAAGACGGTACCTTTGAAATCCTAAGAACATCCACAGGAACATCCATACAAACTGCTGCATTAGCATAATTTATTTAAAGGGTTACTTTTTAAATGTGCAAAGTAGAATACGAAATTTATTTCAGTACAGAGGGAAATCTTTGGTCATATGTATTAATACTTCATTTTTAAATTCAAATATTTATAAGCTAAGATAGATACAAATCTTACCCTTGCCCTTCCCTTGAATGCAACTTTGTGTAATATCGAGCCCACCCAGATTCAATGGACTCTTAGCATTTAAAGTAGTGCTGGAGAGCTCTATCAAATACTGAGTGCTGTACAGATAAACCTTAGCTCAGACTTTTCCTAGCAGATTCTCTTCAGAACTCCTTTCACTGGGATAACTTCTTATATTTGAGTAGAGAGTTAATATACTAACCTTTAAGGAACTGAATACTGGAAATCAGCATTCACTCCTTGGTAGGCTAAATACTATGATGGAGGGATATATAGGCCTATAAGAATAAAAGCAATGCCCATTCAAGACAACTATGCTAGAGTTATATTCTAATTGAACTAAAGAAGCCACTGAAAATGCTCACTAATTTCGTACACAAATGTTTAAATCATCAGACTCTAACTTTGAAACAGCTTTTATTGAACATTATAAACAAACCTGTTCTGACTCAGAAACTTAGTTCTACAATTACAAATGTGCTCAATGTGCATCCACCACCCTGTCTCCTAGTGACTGGTCTGGTGTATAGGCCAAAGGGAAAGCTGACATCATCCTGCTGGCACCCTCCTGTGACATCTTCCAATCATGCTGGCTGGCTGGTCCTTACTCTCATCCAAACAGCAGTCATCTCTCAGTTAATTTTTAATTACATGATTTCCATGTTTGAATGATGCTTGCACAGCATTTTTGTACTGAATATGTTCTGTGATGAATATTTAAAAATACTTTAATTAATTTTTTTGAGACAGAGTCTCACTTTGGAAATATTTTAAAAGGTATGCTTATACATTTCACTGGGGCCCTACTCCCTCATACTACTTAACCTAGATGAAAAGATGTTAGTAGTCAACACAAAGAGGGAGGACTCAGCGAGGAATAAAGAAATGTTGACCAAACTTTAAGTTACACAATCAGTCCCACAGACAGTTTAACTTGAAGAGGAAAAAAAAATCCATAACACTGAATAAAAGAACAATTTGTCCTTCTTTAAGTAATATAAACATTGAGAAAATCCAAATTTATAATGTTTCCAATTTGCCCATGGGTATTCATAATACAAAAAGTCTTCTGCCATATAATTCATCAAAACAGTCTCATAAATAGTGCATTTAAATCACTACATGTGTATTTTTTGATATGTCTCTAAAAGTCTCCTTTTTAAAAAATATATATTTAAAGTCAGGTTTCTAAGCATTCAGTGGTACATCTCTTGGTATGATACACTGAAATTTAAACATATACTTAATATTTACAATACCTGACATTTATCAAATAGAGATATATTCTAATACAGAATTAGAGAAACCAGAAACATATCATCATCTGTTTACGCTTTTAACTATCAACTATGAGATATCAACAAGTGCTATATAATAAGAATGAACCAACTGCAGGAATACTGAAGCAGAAGCAGAGAAAGCCTACATGATTGCTTACACTTATCACCACCATCCATTACTTAGTGCTGAGAATGAATTATGTGCTATTCAGGACCCAAACTGCACATAGACTCAGTATGTCACATCCATAAAGACAACACAGGAGTCCTGGTCACCAGGACTTTGTGGTGTACACAAGAGCCCTTTCATGATCCATTTCTACAGGAAGGGAAGAACTACAGTAGTAACCTTTCATGACAAATTAAAAAATTATTAACAATAATAACTGCTTATCTTTAATATACCTTGCACTGCTAGAAGCTGCTCCTCTGTGGTCCAACGGGCATTAATTTTCTGATTTGACTACAAAATTAAAGAGAAGTTTCCTAATGAGGATATGAAGACAGACATTTTTTCAAAGTGCTCATTTTTTTAAACTTTTCACCAAAATCAGACATTAGATTACTAAAACTTTGATTAATGGAGACTCCATTTTTAGAAGGATTAAAAAATATATTATGAGTTACCTTTTAACCACACAGAAAGATAAAGAGATATACATCAATTTGGGAGAATGAACAACATTTGCATTTATGTTTTTGTTAGATATTAAAACCTGAGCAAATCTATTCATCTCCCATTTTCTGACTAAAATGTTCCTATCACACATTGCAGGTAGTAATTTTCCCCTTGTTTTAAACATTTAAGAGACATTATTTTCTTTAGATAGGATGTATGACTCTAAAATTTCTTCCCTTCATATTTAGATTAACCTCTCCTTATTCCCCCTAAAACAGTGCTATAACTTAACACAGGACTATGGAGCAAACCTAAGTCCTAAAACACTTCTTTAAATTCCTGATGTAGAAAGTGAGTTTGACGAGAATAGACTTTTTTTCTTCCAAAACCTCCTAACATTCTTCCCAATATCTTTGTTCAAAAAAAAAAAAAATCATTAAATGTAGGGTTTTTATTACGTTAATGTCACAATATCAAATACCTAAATCAAATTTCACTAGTCTACCCATTAAATAGTAAATCGAGGACCTTTGCAGTAAATGGAGAGAGAAATAATTACATCAGCTTGCAGAGGTTTATAGAAGGAAATGCCAAGATCAAGTGGCATGGTGTAATACCTGGATATGCTGGGCAAAACAGAAAGCTCCTTTGAGAAGCTTCCTTTGGGAAGTGGTGTTACCAAGTCTTACCTCACCCCAGGTCTTAGCAGTAGGAGTTTCTAGAGTACGTGGTATACAGAAGTTTTGTGTGATACCAGCTTTCTCACCATGAGTGAAGAGGTATAAGTATTCAGAAGAAAGAATAAAATGAAAATTCAAAGTTAAAAGTAAAATCTATGAGAAAAGAAAGGAAAAAGTAAAGAAGGACTTAACAGTAAAGAAAACCCTAAATATGAACCATGTTTTCCAGATATTCTGTTTTAATAAAGGGTAGCAAAGCAGGCAACACAGAAAATAGATGATCCTTACGGTTCAGATACTGATGATGAAGCAAAGGGCACAAGAGAAAGGAAAAGAGGAGGAAGAAGAGGAAAAATAGCGAGGGACACACAGAAGCAACAATAAAAGAATGAACCAAAACTAAAAAAGTAAAAAGAAAAAGGAGATAGAGGAAAAACTAGAAATTTAATCATTATGTCCCCCCAAAAGTGGAATAACAGAAACAGAGCTGGAGACAGGGTTTTGCTCTTGCTCAGGCTAGTCTTGAATTCCTGAGCACAAGCAATCCACTTGCCTTGAACACACTTCCCAGAGTGCTAGGATTATAGGCATGAGCTACCGCACCTAGGCCAAAAGCTGGGTTTTTTCAAAATTAATCTTGAAATGTCTTTACAAAGGTAACCAGAGAAAGGCACAAGTTTCTGCTTATATCCACACAGCCTAATATTCCTTTGGCACTGGAATGGACCACTAGTTTTTTAGTCAAACCCCAGATGAAGACCAGCTTCAATTTAGGATAGTGGATGTTTACTTACTTGCTAGAATCTCCCTCAGTTTAGAGATACTCACAAAGTAAATATGTGGAAGCTAAGGCTGGTTAAAGAAATAGTAGATTACCAGTTCAAAGTTTATGACTGCTCATTTGGGGGCATATAGTCAATAAACGGAGTTTAGGCAGAACTGCAAGCACTACCACATTTGCTATTATTAAACATTCCCTCCACCTCTTTCTTTTATTTTGGCTGAATATCTGTGGATGCTATGGATGAATTTGTGTCATTTAAAGATACACATTTTTTTTTTTCCCAGACAGAGCTTCAAGCTGTTGCCCTGGGTAAAGTGCTATGGCATCACAGCTCACAGCAACCTCCAACTCCTGGGCTCAAGCACGTCTCCTGCCTCCACCTCCCAAGTAGCTTGGGATCACAGGTGCCTGCCACAATGCCTGGCTATTTTTTGGTTGCAGCTGTCATTGTTCTTTGGTGGGCCCAGGCTGGATTAGAACCTGCCAGCTCAGGTGTATGTGGCTGGTGCCTTAGCCATTTGAGCCACAGCTGCCGAGCCAAAGATACACACTTTTAGTATAAATAATATGATTGTGTATCTTTAGGAGAGGAGAGATAATGGAAGATAAAAATTTGGAGAATACCTATATTTATGCACAGAAAGTAAAATTACAGCTGAGAACAGAACAACATGGCTACAAAGGAACATAACTTCTCAAAACTAAAGGAAGAAGAAAAAGAAGGGGTAGTCATCTATGTTAAGGACTCAGAAAAACTGGGGAATCAGAAGTCGAAAGTTGTGGCATGTTACCATTAGTGCCAATGTTAAAATTTAAGCAGCAGCTTTAGTGTAAAAGTGCAGAAGGAACAGTTGAAACTGTGTAGGATTAAATGGTTTATAAGTAACAAAATGGAATCAGTGCAAGGGGATGAAGGAAAAACAGGGTCAAATATTACAAACATACAGGATATCTGTAATTTATTAACTTTTATATTGTCTTTTAAACCCAAGAAAACAGTTTGAGATTTATTTAATTTTGAAAAAAAAAACCAACTGAAATATAATCTAGGAACCTAAAACTATGTGGTAGTTGTAGTTAGCTAGATAGTAACACAAGAGTATTTTCTTCCATAGAAATCCTAGTCTGAAATGCTGTTTTAAAAATAATTTTATAGCCTAGTGTGGTGGCTCACACCTATAATCCTAGCACTCTGGGAGGCCAAGGTGGGTGGACTGCCTGAACTCACAAGTTCAAGACCAGCCTGAGCAAAAGTGAGACCGCACCTCTAAAAAAATAGCCAGGTGTTGTGGCAGGCACCTGTAGTTCCAGCTACTCGGAGGGCGGAGCAAGTGATTATCTCGAGTCCAGGAGGTTGAGGTTGCTGTGAGCTATGACACCACAGCACTCTACCCAGGGTGTCAAAGTGAATCTCTGTCTCAAAAAAAAAAAATTTTTTTTTTATAATATAAAATAAAATATGTAAGAATAATATGAAAAGTTCCAAAGAGCCTTTTAAAACAATCTATAGGGGCAGCACCTGTGACTCAAAGGAGTAGGGCACCGGTCCCATATACTGGAGGTGGTTTCCCTATTCTAATATATCCTATATAATAATGCCAGGATAATTTTCCTAAAATTAAACATTTTCATTACAACTTTCTTTTTTTTTTTTTTTTTTGAGACAGAGCCTCAAGCTGTCCCCCTGGGTAGAGTGCCATGGCATTACAGCTCACAGCAACCTCCGACTCCTGGGCTCAAGCGAGTCTCTTGCCTCTGCCTCCCAAGTAGCTGGGACCACAGGCGCCCGCCACAACACCTGG